>NDGM010986559.1:0-22383 GCA_002564305.1 Octomys mimax | reverse complement strand
GAACTCAGGCCTTTGCGCTTGCCAGGGAAGCGCTTATTCCACTGAGCCATCTCCCCAGCCCTAAAACGGTGCTTCTTCATGTTGATCTGAGTAGAGTCCGACCCGAGTGGACGACAGCACGGAAAGCCGAGGCAGCGTGAAGACAGCAACACCAAGCCTTTTGTACCCCTTGGTCGTGTATCAGAGTTCTGGAGACCCAGCGAAGAGCCAGTGTTCTCAGCAAGGAGGCCTTTGGGCTGCAGGAAGCAGCCCGGGCACCTGTGACCATAACCCCCACAGCGGAGGTACTACCTGCGGCAGTGCCAGGGGGACGCCAACGATGCATTGCCTTCCTGGGTGACCCCCTCAAAAACTAATGACTTTCACTTGACTAACAGCAAGTGAATTAGATGGATTATTTGAATTATTTAGGCTTCTTTCTGAGTTCACACAAATATTCTGCTTTTGTGGTTTGAGGTGTCTCGTGATGGGTGTGCTGCAGCATGCCATGCAAAGGTGAACAGTGTCATGTGTGCTCAGGGGCTTCTTTCGGGGTCCCAACCTTCTGCCTCTTCACTGTCCCACCACAGTGCTCCCTATCTTATCTCCACGCTGTCAGCATCATCATCGCCACCTCGTAATCATCACCACAAAGCCACAACCATGATCATCCCCAGCCTTATCCCCAGGCCCATCACCACCACCATTGCTACTGCACCTAAGACTAGGAACTCATGTGGCAGGGATTAGAATTTGCCCATGAGAAGAACTTCTGTAAGACTTGGATGGCGGAAGTAGCAGTCAGCAGTTCTGAGGCTGGGCCCTAGGCAGCAGGAGAGTGTCCAAAAAGCAGGGGGGAGGCCCAGAGCAGAGCACGAGAGCCTCAAGGAAGGGCCACCTCTGGCTGACTCACTGACCAGCCCATGAGTGACAAAGGCGGCTAATGCTCACATGCCACTGGGCCTTGGCATTGCCAGGGTCCCAGTGCCATCGCCCCTTGTGGCCCCAGTTGAATAATACAGGTACACAGACCCCATCTTCTCCTACCCTTGTTTGCCATTATTCCCATTGTTTCTCTCCTTTATTTTAATAAAGGTCTTATTTCATGATATCTGAAATAATAGAAGTATCTCAAAGACATTTTGGAGTAAGAATATTAAGGAAATATTTTGGAGAATGTACTTTATGCCTTTTTGTTTCTCTAAGTGGCTCAGATAACTTTTAAAATGACATTGTTTGACCATCTGTAATATTAGTTTAGATTGTGGCTGTTGAGGAGAAGCCTGGGGCAAAGTAGTCAGACAAGAATAATGCCCAGCGCCTTCTGCCATGGAGGGGGGGGGAGGGGCAGCCAGGTGGAACGCTGCAAGCCGGTGACGTGGATTAAATCATGCAAATGAGCTCATGATCAAATTGAAAGTGAGCATAGGAGGATAGATTCATCCATTCTCTTCTTCCTTGAAGAATCTCATGGTTATATATTTTTTAATCACGAATTTCCTTCTGCCTGTGCTTTTTAATTCCTTATTGTTTCCAGATTTATTGTAGTTATACAGCCTGAAAAAGGGATCCCAACATCCCGACACAATCAACTCTTAAGCAGGATTATGTGATAAATGATTACAGTCATCATCATTTTGGGGTGCTAAGACGCTTTAGGGAGCTTTTCATGGATTGTCCCTCCTCCTCCAAATTTAGCTTTTTACAGCTTCCTGTAAATGGGATTGAAATGTCTCTAATGTTCAGTGACTGAAAATACAGTGTCAACTGGTAATAACAAAAGGGAAAAATCAGTCACCATCAACACGCAGCCCTGGGGAATAGGCCAAAGTGGAAAACGATGTATTTTGTGCAGAGACTTGAAAGAAGGAAAATGACGGCTTTGTTGGATTTTCCTACACTCAGCAAGCGTAGCACAGGCCTGTAATTTTCTTTCTGAGCTGGTCTGTAAGCCAAGGCTGAGACGCAGTGAGTGTTTGCTGTGAAATAGACCATTAATTCCCTGCCTATTTTGCTGCATTGAAGCGGATGATCATCATTAACCGAGCAACTCGGGGAAACAACGACGGCATTCAGCCCCCGGAGAGGGGAGGCCTGCTCTTCGTGTGTGGACGGTCAGACAGCCCCTCCTCTGTGCTCAGGGTAGCCCTGTTCTCTCCATTTCTCTATATCCAGGGAGCAGTGGCGCAGACCGGGATGGGGACCTTTGTGACCCGCTCGCCCCGCTCCAAGCTCTCTGGCATTATATATTGTGAGTATATACAACTGAGTGGGTTTTCTTTCCCTTGCTGACAGGCGGCCTTTGTGAACTTGCTGGAGAAGTGGGAGCTCCTGCACTTGGGGGTGAAGGATGACACCCATAAGGCAAGTTGGGTGCTGAATTTGGAGCGGTGGCTCTGAAAATGGAAAGAGCTAGAAAGCTACCCACTGGTCCTATGTAGGAACCCTGTGACATAACCGATGCACGTTGGTCAACCCAACCCATGGCGTTACTGGAGAGACAGCTGAGCACAGGCTCAGGGTGGGACCCTAGGTCCCCAGCTGGGGGGGGCACACCTGGCCTGCTGGACACCCAGAATCATGTCCAGGGGGCAAATATGTGTTCCCGAGACGCATCAAGGTATAGAGCCACGCTGCAGCAAGCATATACTAACAAAGGAAAGGATCCTGGGGGCTGGCGAGCCCAGGTTAGGACCCACACAGCCAGGTCGTGGCCACAGAGCAGCAGCAGAGGCCTTGGGAGGGCCAGGGAGTGCGGTGCCCTCCTGCCTCTCCCCCACTGAACCAGGCTGTAGAGTGGATGCTCTGGGCAAGGTCCTGGAACACTTTGTTTAGGACAGGAGAGGGGGGCTGCACAACAGAACTGTGGCTCAGGGTCAGCAGCAGGCTTGATGTGGTTAAAGAGTAAGAATGGGGCGAACTGAACGAGTGTTTCACCTAGGCCAAGGGCACCGTGTGCCTGCCATGAAGACAGCTCTTTGTGAGGACTAGTAGGGCCTCCCACCGCCTGAACCTGTCCAGTGCCGAGAAATCCTGTGAGGAGACCCCAGCAGCGCTCCAATCACTGAAAGTTTAGTCGGAAGAGCAGCATTTGTTTAACACTCCCCCCATGAGCAGGGGAAGAAGGAAGGCAAAGGAAGGCAGGGGTGTAAAGACTGTGTCCCCCAGAGCAATTTTATTTCTTAGAAAGACCTGTGTGTGTGATAGAGGGAGGAGGAGACGCAGAGGTAGAAGAATGGAAGCCAGAAGATGCAATCATTTGCTTAGCAGCTTGAGCCAACACCGGGCCCATGGCCACCATTTGCTGTGTCTGTATTCGTGAATTCACTCACTGGCCACGACGGCTCTGTAACCCAGAGACTGTTGCCCATGCTCATGCGTGGTCTTTGTGGGCATGCAAAGGCCAACAGCAAATGTGGGTCCCCAAAACACACGCTCCCAGAGGAAACACAGCTCTGGCTTCTCGTCCCATCCCTTGTCTGGAGCCAAAGGCCCTTCCAAGTCCAGGGAGTTGTGCTTTTGTTCATGGCTTTGTGTAGCACCTGCGTGCTCATGGTGTTGCTAGCACGGGAAGGCTGCCACGCACCTCGTGGAGGGGCCGTGTGCTAGGGAAGCTTCACCAGGCGTGGCCATGCGCGGCTGGCCTTGAGCTCAGTGTTAGGGACTTGACAAGGTCCATACAGTGAGTTGCTGCCAAACAGAAACACATAGATGAAGTCACACAGCGACTGGGTGATGGAAATACAAACAGGGGCCTGCAGCAGCTTCAGCTGCAGTGGGTCCCTCAGTGCTCCCTAACAGAGCTCACGGTGACCTCACAGAACCCGAGTGGGCTGTCCACATGTCCTCTCGGTATCTGGGCACAGCCTTGCTGGTCCTCCAAGCCTGCAGTCCCCTGCCAGCCAACCTTCCAAGGTTGAGAGTTGTCCTCCTCCAAGTTGTGGGTAGAACTCAGCCCCGGCGCCTAGGGGCTCAGGCCCTGCTGTCCAGCTGGCTGTTCTCAGCACCTGGAGGTCCCTTGACATTGTTTGGCATGTGACGCTCTCTCAATGGCCCTCATTTCAAGACCAATGGTGAATCCCCCCTCCCCTGTGGGTCAGTGATGCTCAGCTTCATGGGACAGGCCTGTTCTGCGAGTATCCCCAGTGTCTTTGCTGTGTCACCTGCCCTACCCTGGGAAGGTGCACCCTTACCTCTGGCATGTCTTACCCGTCTTGGGTGCTACTTATCTGCCATCGGCCTGGGAGGTTAAAGCATGGCTGCTATGAGACTTGCCCAAGATCTTGCCTGGGGAAGATGAGATGTTATGGATCACAAGGAAAGGCCTAGTGATTCGGAAATCAGAGTCAATAAAGTGGGTCAGCCAGGCAGCCTACTGGTGTTGAAGGAACACTGGGTTATATGTTGAGACACTAGGGTATCTCTCCTACCTCTGTCGCTGCCTATGAGCAAACTTCTGGGTCTCAGGGTTGTTACCTCTGTCAGGTAGGCTACGTAGCTAGAAATCCTTGGGTAAGCACACTGCAAACATTTCTACATGGTGACCGGAAGTGGTGGACGGGAAGGCTACTGTGTGGTCTTCAAGTCACCCCCTCTGTGTGCAAAGGCCGGGGAGGCCCTCTTTCCTCCTGTTTCCCTGCTGCTAATACTTCTCAAGGGCCGTCTTGGTGGAATGGAAATAGGGGCTCAGAATTGGAGAAATGATGACAATATACTCTCCTCTGGCTACCTTTAGGTTTATAGCCAGCCTGGAATCTCTGTCAGCCCACCCCAAAGCCAGTGGGCAAGTCTCCCCAGCAGGCTCAGCAAATCCCTTCTGCCCTGGGTCACGTGGTTCAGTGGGAATGGGGTGAAGAGCAGCCACAGGCACCCAGAAAGCTTCCAGCTTGGCTCTGCATGTCCCTTCAGCTAATTCCAAGGGCACCATCACTATTTTCCTAGTATCTCTGACAATCCACTTAGTACCACCTCAAGCCCCCCAGGCTTTCTCCTTGATCCAGGACACAGAAGACAGTTGGCTTTGGAGCGTCTGTAAGGTGCACTGGCATGCCTTGGCCTAATTAAATTCCACTTGGGGGGAATGCGCAGAGCCGGAATCCTTTCTCCTCAGGAACTGCTTTTAGACTGCAGCTCTTTTGTTTAGGAATTGCTTTGTTCCTTTTACTTGAGTCCAAAAGCCATTAGACATCAGAGCCCCTGCCTATCGTGTGGGCATTCAGGCGCAGACCGCAGATGGCCAGACAGAGGGCTCCTTGTGCCTCTGGGTGGACTCGCCCGGGAACTTCCTCTAATATATAGCATCTTTCACTAACATTTGCTTTTCAAAGCCATCTTTTCTGAACAAAGGCCCTTTCTATATTGATGACCCCTAAGTCCCTTTTTGTTCCTTTTAAGGTTATTTGTTTCAAAGTCTTTACAGAAACATGGCCCTTGCTTCTTGGTTAGAAAGAACCAGCCTGGACCACAGATTCTTGACCAGGACAGGGGCCTCCACCAGGGTCTCATCCTCCCGATCATACTGGGCCCTCTCTGTCAGCGTCAGTGTCACTTCTCTTGGATCAGAGAGCTGAATTCGATGTTCTCGAGGCTCCCTCCCTGCACTCCAAAAGCGCCTGCAGAGGATGCAGGGCAGACTGCCTGGGTCTCACCGGGGTGCCTGGATCTCACTGGGGTGCCTGGGTCTCACCAGGGTGCCTGGCTCCCAGCCTCCCTACTTCCGATAAACACAAGCGATAGCTCCACCTTCGCATGCCCAGGTCCCAGCGCAGACTGCCAGGGTCAGAAGCTTGGGGTGGAGCCTGGGACTTGCTATCGTGGGGCACCCCCAGGTGTTTCAGCCCTGGGGACTTAGGAAGAGCTGGGCAGTGTCTGTTCGGAGCAGCATGTTCCTGCTTGTGTGAATCAGTGATCTGCTCAGAGCAGCAGGGCCACCTGCTCTTCCTGCTGGGTAAAGTCTCTGTCTTTTCTACAGAAGACGGGGGTGGTGTTTGGCTCAGGAAGAAAGCACAGCCTGTGTGCATAGGTCTGGGAAACAATGCTCTCTCACTCACTTCTGTGACTGCGGGGCCTCTCCTCTCCCGGCTTCCACATGGGCTGCAACCTCACAGGTGTGCAAACACGGGCTTAGGACACCCTGGCCATAACCCTCAGGCATCTGCAGAAAGGTAGCATACTTGCCACCCTCGTATTGCCTGTCCTCACGTGGATGACGCCCCTTCCCTTCAGGCATCCTGAAGGCGCGGGAAGCGCGTTTCTTTGTGTCATTTCACATGGGGCGGCCTCAAGCACTGGCCTCGCTTGGACTTATCAGGAAGTAAAAGAGTCCTGTCTGTCTGAAGGACTGATTGAGACTCGGGGCTCAGCTTGCTGTGCTCTGGGCTTCTTGAATGAAGGAAGGAAACCTTTGTGACTGGCGAGCTCTGTCACGGAGGGAGACGCAGCCAAAGGGTCTGTGCGTACGAAGTCCCCAGATTCACTGTGAGCAGCCTGAGCTGGGGCTCGGGAAGACAATGCCGCCTCGGCCTCTTGTCCTCACCTCCAGGGTCTCCGTGGCCTGCCCGGGGCCAGGCTGTTTTCTCACAGGTGGGTGTGGTCCTAGGCCTCCCGGGAGCGCCTGGGGGCAGTGCTGTGTGCAGCAGTGCGTGTCCGATTTGCTTCCAGGCAATGTTTAGCCACTGCTTTTGATTCGCTTTGTTCTGTTTCTCTGTGCTGGTATAAGGCTCAAAGCACGGGGAGTGACAGAGGACAGTACAGCTGTAAGGAGTGGACAGGCCCCGTGGCCTGGGGCCCCTGAAGAGTGAGTGGCTCAGAGACTGCCTGGAGGCCCTGGAGAATGGGCCTAGGATGTACACTGATCACACGCCGATGATGTCATTTACCCTGCTTCACTTCTAAGGACAAAATCTAGTGGCGCTCTGACCCCACACACTGAGCTCCATTGCGGTCTCCCAAGCTGAGAAGGGCTGGGCCCCATGAGCTGCACTTGGCCCTGAAGGTTATTCAGAGGCAGAATAATCTCCTGAGGCTGGGTGGCTGTTCTCAGGTACCCAATGGCCAGACAGCTGGCACATGAGCTTCTAACCTCAGCTACAGGAGGAGACAAAAGGGACTTGGAAAAGCCAAGGGGAGGGCCAGGAATCCAGCCAAGCTGCTAAACAGCTTCCTCCCTGAGACCCAGTGGACGGCTCTGTTGACCTTTAACTCATTGATCTTGGGCTGAGGCCAAGATCAGCTGCGCTCCGCCTGTCCTTCATCAACTGTGTGTGGGTGGCAAAGGGAAAAAGGACAAGAGGAGGCACCAGTCACCATCCTCCTCTGGTCCCCACTGCCACGAGTCTATGGACTTGGGGCCCAGCCTGGAGGCGGTCAGGAATGTTGCCTTTCCTGGGAGCCTTGGGTGAGCGCCTGCCATGTTTCGGGGCGATCTGACCAGTCTCCCCACTTCCCACTAACACACCTGATAGCCACGCAGGACTGTGGGTGCCTTCTGACAGACATGAGGCAAGCTTTCCATGGGGGCAGGATGTGGCTCTGAGGGTGCCTCCCTAGCAGAGCTCTGCCTAGGGCAGGGAAGAGCCTCTGTTCAGGTCCTGGCTGTCCCTCCTAGGGAGTCCCCCAGGGTGATCCAGCCCATGACAGCAGAAGCTAGGCCAGATGGTGCTCCACGGTGATGGGGTGCCGGCCTGCTGCCACTGGAGAAAGCACACTATTTCCCCACCTTCCTCAGAAAAGCCGCAGAACTGATGGCAGTTCATTTCACTCTGCACATTCTGTTCTTGTTGCCCCACTGAAACCACAGATTGTCTCCAGAGCTTCACAGCAGGCCTGTCTGCACCCAGCACCTTCTCCCACTCACCTCCCCTGAAGTCCCCAGGATGCACACAAAGCCACTAGCTCCACCTCCACACACTGAGCCCCTCTTCAGTACGCAGTGCCGCAATGCGATGCTCCCCTAGCGTGATCCTTTAGCAGGGGGGTGGGCCTCTCCTGGGACGCCGGTCCCCGCTCTAGGAGGCCGCTGTGAGGCTCCCCCTCAGACATCTCATCTTTCAGCACAAGGCGAGCAATTTCTCATAAGGCCCAGATAGTTCAATATTTTAGGTTTGGCTGGCCCATGCTTCCACTGGCCCTGCCTGCTTGTTCAGTGGTGGGGACCCTCACATTTCAAGGCCTTTGTGTTTGATCTCATGTGTTTAGGGAGGGATTGGCCATCAGGTTTTTCTCTGTGAATTTTTGAAGCAGACACAGGAAGGATTCCGTTGCTCTCTGGCGGCGGGAGCTATGGGGCAGGAATCCCAGGCCCTGTGAGCCCAGTGTTCTGGAAGGGGCCAGCAAGTCAGGGCACAGAGAGCGGAGACGGCGGCGGGAGACGTGTGGACAGCCATTGCCAGTGCTCCTGCTCCAAGCCAGTCTCTACTTCATAACATATGAAAGCGCCATCTCCTTCTCATAAATTCTGCCTTTTGCTCTAATGCATAAAATGTGAATTTCAATTCATTGTAACCAAAAGAATCCTCATGAGGGCCCGGGAGGTAGTGTGGTGGCATAAGCACCTGCCTGGCAAGCGCAAGGGCCTGAGTTCGAGCCCTAGTACGAAAGAAAGAAAGAAAGACAGACAGAGAGAGAGAGAAGGCCTCGTGATCCTCTAGGCCACTTCCTATAGGATCCACCTCTTACAAGGAATGATTCTGCTAGGTTTCTAAGAACAAGGTGCAACTGAGAAATATAGTATGTGTTCACATTTTTAAAGTTAGTACAAAACAATAAATAAGCCGGGGAGATAGCTCAGTAGAATAAGTGCTTACTTGGCAAGCGCAAGGGCCTGAGTTCAATCCCCGGTTCAGCAAAACAATAAATAAAATAAAACCAAGTTGGTGCAGTGCAGTCTGCACTGCCCCGAGTCCCCTCGCTGCCCTTCCCCCACTTTGGACACACAGCCCGTCCTTCTCGCCGCTGGGGGAAGCGGCTCTGGAGTCCTCTTTCCTGAGCAGCTTTACTTGCTCTGTCATAGCTCCCATGATGCCCTGAATGGACTCAAAACATTTCCATTTCATAGTTATTTTGACTTTGGGAAACATCCAAAGGTCACACCGCGCCCCGCGCAAAAGACGAGCTGGAGGAGGATGCACTGCTCTGCCTCCCGGAGTCGGCCTCCCCTCGGACGGACGATGCGGAGATGCGGAGCATTGCGTTCAGCCTGCGTCCTGGGCGGTGCTTCCTCGTTAACACCTACTTGCTATAGTCGCCAGCTGGGCTGTCTCTGCACCAGTTGCAAGAGCGCAGTCCCCATTTTCAAGCTATGTCAGCACGCCCGTTGGTTTTTGCCAGTTAGGGAGGGAGACAGCCATGGTTTTTCTGTTCCAAACCAAAGTACCCACTAAGGAGGTACTTAGTACCCCTGGGAGGATCTCCCAGGCTCCAGGGGAACTGGGGTGTCTGGAAGGAACCGACCATCCTTTAGGATTTAGGACATGTGACCCAGACTCACCAGGTGTGTCCTCCGGCACTCCCTGTAGCTGGGGATTACCTCAAAGATCAGTTTCAGCCTCCAGTTGAAGCTAGAAAGACTCACCCTGCACTGGAATTGGAGTAGCGCTGTCCAAACTGGGTCGTAAATTGCCCCTCACCCCACCCATCATTGATTTTCAATTCCTCCAAACAAAGGGAACTAAAAGATCTGAGAGGGAATACTGGAGTATTATAAGCCCTTCCTATGGCCTGGCACTTGCTGTTTGCCCTGTGAAGAGTCATCAGAGGCTCCTGGAGCTCATCCGGACTCCACTCGCTGTCCACCAACAGCTCAGAGGTGCAGCGCCCGGGACCGTGAAGGCCTACACCAGGCCCACCACCCATGCTGCTCCCGTCTCCATCCTGCCCGGTGACGTGCCATCATTCACAGCTGGGCCTGCGCAGGATGAGAGTGGGATGCAGCCGGTTTCCCAGTTTTCAGCCCGATAGTTTGGCAGACTGAAAGCCTGGGTCTTCCACAGAGCCTTGCTGTGCTGAGAGCCCAGGGCGGGGTGGAGTGTGACAGGCAGTGTCCACACGCTCAGGCAGGGACCCTGAGGGTTCTCAGGTGGGTATGGTTATCAGAAAGGCAAGAGCTGCCTTTGGTCCACTCTTTATCACCATGAAAGCGTCGGGCGCGTCGGGCGCCGCTGCCTCTGCCAACGGCTCTGCGTCCTAAGTCACCCTCCCAGCAGCTGGCGGCAGACCCTGAGTTTCACAAGGGAGCAGTGTGCATTTGGTTAGCTCGTGGCTCAGGTGCATAGTTTATGTGGGGCGTGGGATTAATAAAGGAAGCCAACAAGACCAAAAGAGCGCCTCTCGAGGACTCCGCAGTCTAGTAAGGCATAGCCCCAAGCACGAGTGAAGATGCTTCAACTGTGCAGGATAGCTGCAGAGCACAGACGTGCTATAGCACACCGAAGGCCCAGTGTTGGGGACCTTTCATAAGGGTGTGGCGTGAGGCTGAGCCCTGGGTCCCCATGGAAGGGACAGCTTCCTGGAAGTGGTCAAAGGGGCCAGGCAGAAGTCAGCCCCATGTGGAGCCCACAAGGTGCCCAGCAGTGCCTCAAGACAAGCCAGCTCCCATCTTCGTGATGGCATCTCTACCCTAGCAGCACTGAGGGTCCCAGTGCAGGCTGGGGCCAAGCCAGGGTCTCCGCAGTCACCTTGGATCGCACCCCTTGTCACCTCGCACACCCGGCAGCTTGCTGACGTCAGCTCCTGTTGTCCCCTGTTCTCCCCTGTGTCCCCAGTTTGGGTCCTGCTAGCAGTGGGGCGTCTCTGATTTTTATTCATGGTAAACTTGTCTTCCTTGGAGGGAGCCAGCAGTCACCTTTAGGAAGAGAATGGGCCTAGCAGACCTGTGTGAGCTGTGACACTCAGGGACATTTCCCTGAGCTTCTGCAATGGCTACTCCGGCTGCTGAGCGATGAAGGACTGCATGGGACTGGGTAGGGGAGTGGGCTGGGGCAACGCAAGGCATTCACATGTGTCTGCCTGGCTGTAGGGACATCACTAGCCTGGGGAAATCTCATGCGCTAAATTGGCCCTGGAACTGCAGCCAGGCAGCCCCATCCTCCGCTTAGAAAAGGCAGCAGCAGAGAAGAGTCCAGCAGGAAAAATAAAACTGCACGGGCACAAATTTTACTTGACTTCCTCTCCTTGTACTTCCTCTTGTTTCATGGTTTAGTTTCCATGAAGTTTTGTGTATAAATGAAAATCTGCTCACTATGTTCAGTATCTTTCTTTACTGTGGAGTCCTCTGGACTTGCCTTTTGACAAGAGTCTTAAAGCGATGGATTTTATATGCACATGATGGTTGGGATGTAAATACTCCTCAAGGCTTAATGGGCAGCCTCTGCGGTGCTGTTAGTGGGTGGAGGAACCTTGAAGAAGTGGGGCTTCTTGGAAGGAAATGAGCTCGTTGGGGCGTGGCCTCAGAGGGGACACCCGGAGCCTGGCTTTGCCCAGCTCTCCAGGGCCTATGCTCCGCCTTGTCGCAGGCCCTGAGCACTGCAGCCAACCAGCCGTGGATAGACAGTTCCAAAGCCGTGAATGAGGCAAATGTTGCCTCCCTCAAGCTGTTTGTCTCAGGTGCTTTGTCGCACTAAGAGAAAGCTCACACCCACTGGATCTCAATGAGGCTGGGGACCTGGGGGATAGCTCAACGGCAGAAGTGCCTGCCGGGCAAGCACAAGGTACAGAGTTTGATCCAAGGTTGGTAGTTTCTCTGTTCTTCCAAGAACTAGGACAGCTTAGCTCAGAGCCCTCCTTGCATGATCTGAAGAAGTTCATTTCTGCCCAGTACCGTTTATAAACTCTCGATGTTATCACACACACACACACACATACACACACACACACACACACACACACACACACACACACACTTCAGCTTCAGCCCTGGGCCACCCTGAGCCAGAGTTTGGGCTTGAACTAGGAAGAAACCTGCCCCAGCATCATCTTTGGAATTTGAGTTTCCCTGGTAAAGGGACTTTGCCTGGGGGATTCCTTGGGGTGGCAGTCCTGGTCCAAGGGCCTGAAATGGTACGAGAAGACCAAGCTGCAGGACGTGCAGAGGCTGGATCGCTGACGCTTCGTTTCCTTGGCTGGCGGGAAGGCTCCTGTTAGCTGTCAGCTCTGTTCAGGGGAGACCTTTAGCACACAGCCCCACACACAGACGCTTCAGCCCTCCCGACTCAGGGCTGCAGTACTCCAGTACCTGGAAATGAAATACCGGCAGGCACTTCGCTGTCGGCATGCAAGTGTAAAGGCTGCACAATGGAGAGGTATTTAAAGATCTTCTAAAGATAAAATGAGGATGTGAGAATGCAGAAGGAATTTGGAGTCAGCGCTTTTATTGGTTGCTAAAATACAGGTTTGCAATCAAATTATTGGAGGAAAAATGTCCAAATTACACATTTCAGGCCTCAGCCCAAATTTGATCCTGCTGTTTCAGGGTAGGGCCCTGGCGACTACATTTCTGAAAAGCTTCGTAGGGTATTTTACTGCATGACGTAGTTCTGCAAACGCTGGCTAGTTATCAGCCCTGCACTCTACAGATGAAGAAACTGGAAACCTAAGAAACAAAGTGACTTCAAAGAAGGCAGACTCAGAATCGGTGCTCCCTGGAGGCCCATCTGGTAGAAGTGCCCGAGGCAGGGACATCCCTGCTGGCCTCACTCCTACTCCTACAAGCAAGTGCCTCTCACTGAGGTGCCTGGGGACCAGAAGGGCAGCACAAGCCACCCACCTTGGTATGATGTCCTGGGGGATGAAGGGACCCACCAGACAGCCCCTGTTTCCAGCGAGCCTTGATACTGAGCCCGGTGGGGCCGATTTCTGGCCGTGTAATCTTGAAAAGGGAGCTCCACGGTGTGGCCTCTTACTCCGTTGTGGTGGCATCAGAGTGGCTGGAAGCACACGGCCAGCCAAAAATGCTTAAAGGAAGTGTTCGGCATGCTGTGGCTGCAGCAGTGGCACTTTGCTTGCAGCTGCACAACCCTCTGCCTTTTGTGTGAATCTGCTTTGCCTATAAAAGCCTTTCATCTTTATATAATGAACCCTTGAAGACTATCAGCATGGTGCGGGAGCAGTGTGAAGCCTCTGACTAACACCCCGATTTGCTGTTACTCAGGACATACACGAGTGCCCTTCAATTCGCGAGCCAATTTCTCATCCCATCTAACCTTAGCCCCCTTCATTACTCCACACATTTTCCTTTCCCATTGCCGGAGTAAGAATCCAGCCCATTTATTTTTCCATTTGCTCTCTGTAAAGCACACAGACTTCAATTTTCTCCACCTTTGCAGTTACGACCATTTTCCCCACTATCTTAGTCACCATCCGTTCGCCGGTGCACTCGAAGCATGGGAGAATTATGAAGCTGTGCCTATATAGACGGGAACGTGCTGACGCCGGCAATGCTGCGGCTCATTTGCAAGGTTTCTGGAGGCTTTTACCCCTCTCAGGAATTAAAATACAGCATGGCAAGCTGGTGCTATTGGACTTGGGCTGAGAGTCGCTGTCCAGGGTCAGGGTCCCTTGGGAGTCGGGAGGCTCCTGCAGTAGGCTCCTGGGCTTCCCCAGGGAAGAAGGATGCTTGGCTGGAGGGTACCCTGTGGTTCCGCTAGCCTCATGGTGTTGTGCACAGTGGGACAGTTCAAAATCTGACTTGGAGGAGGAGGGCTGTGCTCGGGATTTCAGAAGTGACTTAATAATCAATCAGCATCAATCAACCTGCAGCCTCACAGCACCCTCAGCTACAAGCTCACTAGCAGACGAGTCCACCAATGAGTGCAGCACCCCACGAGCCAGTCGCCTTCCACACATGTGAGCACCCTGGGATGTGTCACTACCAAACCAGACAACCCCAAGCCCCCGAATATTAGTGTCCACCCCCGGGATAACATGCGCAGGTGCGTGTAGACGCACCTTGGTGCCTGCCAGCTAGAAGCTGGGTCTTCCCTGAGAAGACGGGATATTGTGAGGAATCAGAGAGACCTCCGGGGACGTCCCCTCACACAGCTGGGCCAGGGAAGATTTATGCTGGTTCTGGTCAGTGCCACTGACGTTCCTCTATCTGGAGAGGGTCACGGCCACGGCCTGTCTCATTACGAGGCAGCGCTGGAGGCTGTGTGCCGGGTGCACGTCCTTCCTCGCGGGTTCCACGTCCCTGCCTCCCCCTGCCGTCTCCACCAGCCTGAGCCTGGCTGCCATGGTCCCACCCAGGACCTTGGCAGAGGATGGGCTGTGAGCTCTGGTGCTAGAAACTGGCTTAGGTGTCATCTGGGTGGGCCTGGGCAGGCTGGCCTCAGGCCCCAGCTTCCAAGGTTAGGCACCCTTGGGCTCCTTCGGTTCTCTGAGGTGGGCTCCCCACAGCTTGCCTAGGAGCTTTATGCAGGCTCTGAGCCTCCCCAGGAGACGCCATGGAAGCTCCCTGTGGTGCTCTTTGAGAAACTGAGGCACCAAGACCTTCAGCCACCTCTGGACAGGTGCATCACGCCCACTGTCGTGGAACTCTCTGGCGTTCAGGAGTTGCTATTGTTGTCATCGTCGTCATCGTCATCGTCCTCCTCCTCCTCCTCCTCCTCCTCCTCCTCCTCTTCCTCCTCCTTCTCCTTCTCCTTCTCCTTCTCCTTTTAGTCCCAGGGATCAAACTCAGGACCTTGCACTTGCCAGGAAAGCACTTATTCCACTGAGCTATCTTTCCGGCCCCTTATTTTTTTTTTCTTTACTGTGAATTAAAACTGGAGCCTCCACAAAGAGCTACATCCCCAGCCCTTTTTTCCTGTAAGACAGGGTCTCATTATGTCACTTGGTTGCCCAGGCTGTCCTTGGACTTGTGATCTTCTTGCTTCAGCCTCCCAGAGTGCTGGGATTCCAACTGTGTGCCGCCATGTCCAGCCATTTTCAGGAGTCTTTAGGTGAGAGGCCAGTTCCACGGTCTTTATGCACACGAGCCGTTGTTATGGCTTACATTTAGATGTCCTCCCAAAGCTCAAAGTGGTCATAGGTGGCGCTTTTCAGTGGTGACTGGATCGAGGGTGATTGGTTTGGCATAGTCCGGGGTACAGATGGAAAGGCCCAGCCTGGGTTTGGGCAGCACCACCAAAGGGTGAGTAGCCCGGAGGGGTGTAAAGGGACAGAAAGAAGGTTGCTGCTGCCATGCTGCTTGCTGCCTTCTGCTTTGCCCTGCTTTGCCATGAGCTGTTTCTCCTATGTGATGCCCTTCTGCCATGCTACTCTGTCTTACAGCCAGCTGATGAGGACCAAATCCTCTACAAATGGTGAACCTCTCCTCCTTTAGCTTGGGGTATCAGGCATTTGGTCTCAGCAATAAGAGTAACTAAGACAGCCACCAGCCGACCATGGAGTCAGATGCTGAGGCCGCCCTCCCTTGTCACAGCTCCCACAAGTCACATTGAGAAGGGCTTATTTACTTTTTAAAAAATGGCCAGAAGGAAACTTGTGTCCCTTCTGCTGCAGACAGAACTGTGAACCAGCAGGGGAAAGCTCCTGAAGTCGCCCTCCCGCTCTTCCTCACCCTGGACAGGGCTGAAGAGTTCCTGGGAGGGGTCTGCAGTTCGCTGCTGCTGTGAGCAACTGCAACACGGCAGCCCCCGCAGCTTTGATCTGCTGGGCGCTGAGGGCCACACAAGCCGGGGGACAAGAAGGGCTCCACCTGGTCTATAAGCCCCCAAAGCACAGAAGCCAATTCTGGAAGAATCTCTCAACCTATCCAGAATACAGAGTTCCCTGACCTTGGCTGGGACCTGCCACCTCCCCCACGGCCACATTGCCACCCAATGCCACAAAAAACCTAGGCCAGGCCAGAGAACCATGGCTCAGAGGCTGAGTTCCATCCATCGCCTCTGCTTACAAAGTTCCACTGGCACACGCGGTGCCCTCACACGGCCACAGCGCCGTCACCCTTCCTGCCACACTGGCTGGTATGTGGCCCCAACAGAGCCTTTCTGATGTACAGAGCCTGAAACAGCACAGTGCAGCTCTCCGCAGGGAGGGCGTGCTGTTCCTGGTCTAGACAACACGCCAGCTCCCCTGTCCCGTCTGCTAACTGCCGAGCAGGGGTTCGGTTTGGTGAACGTGTTGATCCACGTGTGGGGGTGGAGTCCTCATCACCGAATCACAGCTCCGCCATGAGCACTCTTTTTCTAATTGAGTATACAGGTGAGTAGACGGCCTCGCAGCAGATTCGCGCATGCACAGAACACGCTTGGCGCCTCCGCGGTCAGTCTCCTCCGCCGGTTTCACACAAGGGGCGGGGCTGATGCGTTGCTGGTGCTCGGCCCCCTCACCCCCTTCCTTGTCTAAGAATCCTCCCTCTGCTGTGCATTAATGGCTTATTTCAGTCAACGTGACCGTCTCCAGATGTGTCCACTTCCTTGCAGGGACTGAGAGAAAATCTTCCCTTTTCTAGGTGAATAGTACTCCACCCCGCTGTCTGTTCATCTGCAGACGAGCACCCAGGCTGGTTGCCTACTGTGTCTCGGCTGTTGGCAATCATGGAAACATTCAAGGAACCAAAGGTGAGGAAGGGACTGGGGAGCCAGCTCAGTAGACCAAGCGCCTGCCTGGCAAGTGTGACGTCCTCAGTTCAATCCCTAGTACCTCAAAAATAAATAAATAAATAAAGTTCCATGCAATTGTAAAAAAGGGGAGGGGAAGGTGAGGAAGTGGGACAGTGAGATGTCAGGGAAGAGTGTTGTACAGAGGGACACAGTGGTCCCAGCCTACAGGTGACACACGTGTGCCCTCATGTCTAGCCGCTGTCCTCTGTCCTGCTTCCTTGTCTTTGAAGCTCATTATGTAAAGAATG
Source organism: Octomys mimax (assembly GCA_002564305.1). Classification (NCBI taxonomy): domain Eukaryota; kingdom Metazoa; phylum Chordata; class Mammalia; order Rodentia; family Octodontidae; genus Octomys; species Octomys mimax. The sequence goes on along the minus strand of NDGM010986559.1, from coordinate 5,558 downwards.
GGGCTTGGATCACTTGTGAAATGGGTTCTTTGCTGCCCTTTTCAGGCTAGCAGAGAAGTCCCCCAAAGAAGTAACATAAAAATTGATTCTTAAAATATTCCTTGGCACACAGCAGCGGCCTGCTTGGCAGTCGCTAAACCAAGGGATGGTTTTGAACCCAAAACACCAGGGTCAAAAGCACATGTCACCATAAATTTCCAGCTGGAGGTAGGGGCAAGGAGGACTCCCCGAGCTGGGGGCAGAGAGGAAGAAGCCGCTCCCAGGCCTGGAGCCGTCAGCCTCTCTTTGTGGCCAGAGCCCCAGCATGGCCTCAGTGGCTTCTGAGACTCATGGACACATTTGGCTGAAAAGCCCCCGTGGCAGGAGTGGAGCAATGGTGAGATGGATTTGGAAGTCTTTGCAATCTACATTTAGGCGAAAGGGGCTTACAACAGCAATAGGAGGGATTTGAAAAATAGAGGACACCCTGGGATTAGGTGTGTTCACTGAATGCTGCTTCTTACTGACAGCTGTGTGATTTTTTTAAAATGTACATTTGGCATGACAAGCACACCCGCACATCATTGAAAAATCTTTATTCCCCAACAAAAAAGGTTGGTGCTGAGCTTAGGCACAAAAGAAGCTTTCCGCTAGGAAGCAAGGCAGGAAAATGTTGTTCTTCATGTCAACACAAACTAGAACAAAATCATTTCATTAACTTTGAGAGGAGCAGAAATTTACCTTCACCCATAGTCCCCTAGAATTCCTACTGCCCTACCATGAATTTTGGTGTGCGAGATACATACATAATCACCTTGTAAAATCATTATTGTTGTTTTAATTCAATGAAACAGGACAAGGTGTGCTGTTTTCCACCGAGCTGGGGGCCAATGTTCTGGCCACAAGCTGGAGGTGGCTTAGGAAGTATGGACATTTAATTAACACCGGCTGATGCCCCTCCCCAGAGGCGACCAGGGCTCGACCACCGCAGCCACTCCACCCTCCCCTTTCCCACAGCGCGTCCTTCGCTCAGTGCTAAAAATCCTCTTGAAGGTCAGAAGTGTGCAGTGGCTCCAGGTCTGTGCCTCAGATTCCCAGTTTGCAGTTCAGCTTTCATGGCCAACCTGCCCCAAAGTCCGGCCTTGAGGCTGAGGGGCTTCAGTTGACAGGCAAGTGTGAGGCAAGGACCTGCTTCCCACGTGGATCTTCTGAGACTTCCGCAGCAGCGAGCACCCTCAGAGCTGCCATCTGTTCAGGTTGAGCTCCTGCGGGTTTCTTCCAGACAAGGTGAACTTGGAAAGAAAAGCTCAGAGTCCTCAAAATGGACCTTTGACTTCCGGGGCCTCTGCCACCGCCCAGCAGGGGCCTAAGCAAACTAGGGAACTGGTGAAGTTTGCTTTTATTTATCTCTTTTTTATTAATTAGCACATGTTTTCTGATGACTACCTGAAAATAAAATGAAGTGACTCATAGTCATGCCAGCCAGAACAGGACCGCACATGTTCTGGGGCTCTGTGCTTGGTGTGGACGTTTTTAGCAAAACATCTTCTGGGAGTGTTTCCCTCTTTTCATTATGTAATCCTTTTCTCTGTCTCTGATAATTTTCTTGGCTTTTAAGCCAGATTTATCTGAAATTAACATAGCTACTGGAGCACTCCTTTGGTTGGTGTCAGTAGAGTATTTCTCTCCCTCCCCCTTCCTTTTGGCTTATTGCACAGGACCAGGGGTCAACCTGGGTGCCTGGGATGCTCCATAGTGCTCCACTGCCTGGCTGCAGTACCTGCCCCCTGCTCCCTTACTGTGGACCTGAATTTTCATACTTAAAGTAAGTGCTTTGGAGAAAATATATAGTGAGGTCATTCTGGGTTTTATTATCCACCTGACAGTCCATCTTCTAGTTAGAATATTGAGATCATCATCTTAATTCTGGATAATTATGTAATTATATTAGTGTCTATTATGTCTGTGATTGTTTTGTGTTCATTGAGGAGATGAGCGACCAGGCCTGGGGTCTGGCAGCAAGGCCCCCAAGCTGAAGGTGGGTGTTTTCAACTCAAGCGCTATCCATTATATGCATCCATTCATATATACTTCTTTTACATTTGCTTACACTTTTTTTCACCATGTCATGATGCTTTTTCTTTAAAAATGAGCACACACTTCTCAGCATGTATGGCATGCCCACAGTCACTGGATGTGTAGAGGGAAGGACTTCGGAATTTCAGCCCAGTGCTCTTGGTATCAGACTCTACATTCTGAATGTGCAGTTGTTAAGAGGCGGGGGGTGGGTGGCTGGGTGCGGAAGTGGATACGGAGGAGGCTCACCAGTCCTCAACATAAGTGAGGTCGTATTCAGCTTGACAGACTTATGAACTGAGACTGTCTTCTCAGCATTGCCACAAATATTTGGGCTAGGGTATTTTCAAGTCATGAAAGTCATATTTTTTTTTAATTTATGTATTTGGTACAGGGTCTCACTACACAGGTTGGACTCATAACGATCCTCCTGTTTCAGCCTCCCCAGCACTGGGATTACAGGAGTGCACCTCCACCCCCCGGACTCGGTCCCTGGCTCAGCACACCCAGGGGAAGGGTCTGGGCAGCATGCCAGACCAGGGATTCAATCCCAGTCCCTGTACTTCCTAAGCAGGTGCTCAGTCTGTAAAGTCCTAATTTTGGTATCAACAGACAAACCACATGGGAAAATTGTTTTTTCTCCACGTGCATGACAAAGCCAGTAGAAAAGCAGAGCTGGTTCATAGAGACTCTGACACCCTCAACCTGCATCATCTGGAGGGAGAGGAGGCCAGAAAAGCCCCCATCCCGAGCTGGCTCATCGTCCCTCAGGGGAATCTTGTCTAATGGATCAGTCATTGGACTTCATCAGTTTTCTTCAGATAGACCTGGCCCTAATCAATTATTAATCAAGCCGGTATATTTCCTGAGAGTCAGATGCCATTCAGACAGGCTCATTAGAAAGTCATTTAGCCTCCCTCTAGCAAGTAATGATCGCATATTTATTTATTCATTCACTTATTTATTTTTGGCCTTGTTGCTGAGCAGCAAACTTTTCCCGCATGTCTGTGAATCTGACCTCCATGACCTTTAGAAGTGTGCCCCGCAGGAGGGTCAGCCCCGCAGAGCCCAGGGCGTAGCTGCAGCACTCAGCATCAAAAAATACCCAAGACAGCAACTTAAAGGAGGGAAAAGTTTCCTCTGCTTTCCAGTTTCTGAGGTTTCAGTCCACGGTGGTTTGGCCCATCGCCCTTGGCACCCAAGAGGCACCCGTCGGGGCAGAGAGCATGTGCCCAGAGGTTCTTTCCTGGTGATCAGGAAGCAGGCAGGCGGAGAGCAAGGAAGGGTCCTGGTCCCAATAGCACCTCACAGAAGTTCTCCAGTAGCCTGATTTCCTGCCACCGGGTTCTGCTTTTTAAGGCTCTGCCACCTCCGGGCTATTGAATAACCTTCCAATGTCTGGTTTTAAGGGACATTTAAAACATTAAATGTTTGCCCATTAAGGCCCCAAACCGTACCAGGGGCCTGGCGGCGGTTTCAGATTCTCTGTAACTTGGTGTACTTCCTCTTCCTGTTTGGGACAGAGAGCTTTAATCCAAAAATGTCTGGTTAGAGACAGGGGAGGAGGGGAGCCCTCTGCCTCCTGTTGGGATTGACTGGAAAGGTCCCCTCTCCTCTCAGACCCCACTGCCCCAAGCCTCGCCTGTGGCCCTGGCCCTGCTGCTCCTGTCAGAGCTTTTGATTCCTTCAGGGAGAATACACTGCTTTCTCTCCTGTTCTCTTTCTTCTCTCCACAAACAAGAACTTCCTCAAAAGCCTAAGCAAGTCAGGAGTGGAAGCTGCGTCTTCCCCTCAGGGGAGCATGTGTGATTCTTGTTGGATTACTCTGGAATATGCCAGAAAGGAAGGCCAGCTCCTTGGTCTCAGGTCTCCACTCCTTAAGGCCTGGCCGAGCCCGGGGTTGGGGAGCTGCAGGGTGTCTCCCCTTCCCTGTGGTAAACAGACAGCAGTGCCTGCCCCTAGCAAAGCTAGGCTCTGCTCCCTTACATCCAGGTTTTTGTGGGCACCTTGGGAGGGTCAGCGAAGCCTGGTTCAGGGCTCGGGCTGCCTTCAGTCCCAGGATGGAGGGGTGGAAGCCTTCCTCCGAGACTCAGGCCCCAGGGTGCTTCTGCCAGCTTCTGAGACATTCTGCATTCAACTCTTGTTAAGTTCTTCTCAGCAGATGTAGCTATATTGTTGGATTACAACTGGACCCTGGTGTGCATTGTCCTTGGTGAGAATTTGGAGAAGAAGGGTAGCGGCCCTGAGGAAACAGCGTCCAAGAACTTCCCAACAGTTCCCATCCTTTCTATAGAATTAGAAAGGATCTGCAGAATTCTCTATCTGTGGAATTAGAAAGGATCAGAAAGGCCAGCTGAGGTTAGGGAGATGTCTGAGGTAATGTAACCCTCAGTATGTCTCTGTGTCCCCCACTGTGCACCCCACATCAGGCACCAATGCACTGCTGCCCACTTTTACCTGCAGGGCAGCCCCCACGCCCACCCCTGCTGACTGCCCAGAGGTGATGCGAGGCTTTGATCGCCACTGCCTGTCACCAGCTCACGCAGAGCACGTAAGCACGGGAGTAGCCAGTCCTCGTGTGGGAGTGGCCTCACGTGCTGTGGTGTGGCCACCGCAGCGTGCTGAATATCAGCCTTGCGTGGTCATTTTGATTTGGGGGAAGAGCCAGAAGTCACACAGTGCCAAATCCAGTGACTAAAGGTGGATGAGGACGCAGAGTCATGCTTTTATTCAATAGGCACTGTCACAAATGTTCAATCAACGAAAACAGAACTTTTTATTAAAATTTTTTATCATAGTAAAAGACATCTTGCCACTAATCTCCCTCAAAATAGTCCTCCACTTGGCGAATAAACTTATCTTGGTATGATGGCTGTTACTGTAATGATTTTTTTAAAATTTACACACTGACCGTATGCTTTGATCACCTCTTGTATGACAGGGGAGTTAACGGGATTAGCCAGCCCTGTCTTCAGCAGAGAAAAGTGCCTTTTCCTCTCCTGGGAGAGCTGTTCTTTGTCCCTTCTGTTTCAAAGAACTTGCCCCACAGCGTGGACAGAGCTGTGGCTCTCAGGAATGAGGGGCTCCAGGAGTCAACAGTGCTAGAACTTGAATGTGCTAGAGGTGGATTTGCCTCAGGCCAAGTGTGTGCTCACTCACTGAACTCCTCTCTCGGGGCATTCACTGAGCTTCCTGGGCAGAGGCCTGGGAAGCAGGGAGCTGAAGTTTAGGAGGCGCTTCTGTCTGGTCATCTGGAACCAGGAGATGGGTGCTGCAGAGAGCCAGTGCTCTGACTGCCCTGCTGAGCCTTCCTCCCCAGAGGAAAGAGCTGTTCTCCATCACCGCATGGAGTGACTCTGAAGCAGACGTGCAGACCCTCGAGGGAATGGAGGAACATGAAGACTTCTCTTGATGCTGGCTCACCACCACTTGGCCAAGTTTCCTAAATAGCAAATTTCAACAATTAAGTTAGAAGGCATTTAAAGAAATGCTTTCTAAAAAAA
>NDGM010986553.1:0-15677 GCA_002564305.1 Octomys mimax | reverse complement strand
TGCAGTGTGTTAATTATTGAAACTGTCCTAGCAATTTGATTTGAAACTGTCTATTTGCTATTTATCATTAATTAAAATTATGAAAAAAAATATATAAACACTTAGTTTATTATAGAATTAAAAATTCCTCATTAATGGAATAAAATGACTCATAAGACCCTGTATATTGTGCATTATAATTTAACGTTGTTAGTGACTCTAATCACAAAGCTCTGCTTCATGCATGGTTGTGCACAAACTGGAATGTCAGTGGCTCGGGGCCTCAGTCTGCTCATCTGCGTCATCCAAATGACGATGACTTTGTTCCATGCTAGGATGTGCCCACAGGCAGAGATGGAGAAGCTGATGTAAACTATAGCTGCGTCTCTCAACAATTCTCACTGTACTGTATTTACTTCGAGTTTTGTCATATTTCACGATCACTGTAGAAATACAATGATGTGCTTTTCAAAGCACGATGCCCAAGATGAAGTTCGTCCTTTTTACATGACTCTCCATTGTTTTAGCACACAGGCAGTCTCAAAATGAGTGGCTTGCCAGGAATGGATAGTTTTACTCACCAACCAGTAGTATTAATATTGTGGTATTTTGTCCAAATGAGGAATTGCATGGAATTTCTTCTCCTTCATGGAAGATAGTAACAGCAAATGTATCAAGTCTTGTCTTTTCAATGGGAAATAGTACATTTTCTCTTCTATGAGAACACCAAATTATAAATGAAGACCAAAATACAGACTAGGAAATGGAAAGTGGGAGATAGATGTTTTACATAGGAGAAGAGGAGAGAAAGATGAAGGGAGGTGGAAGAGAGGGGAGGGAAATATGTACGTGTGCAGAACCATTCCACATTAGGAGTATATGCATTATGTGGAACACACATGTATTAATAGCATAAATAAGAGGACAAATAGTAGGATATATCCATTTTCCTGCCATTATGTTCCGAAGTTATTTATCTTTTCAGTAGAATAGCTCAGAAAAAAAGTCTTGGATTGAATGTACTGTGTACCAGTAATGTTCCGCAGAAACACACAAATGAACATAGTTGTACATTCAGTAAGATAAAGAAATACATGATTCTAAGTAAACCTCTCAAAGGCTATCAAATGTTATGAGGAAAATTATTGTGTTTTGTTTATAATGGTCCTGGGAAAAATATGAGAACAGGAAATGTATGCAGGCCCAAATGTTACTTTTTTTCATAATTTCAGTCAGTTTAATGAAATAGAAATACATACATGAAATAATGAATCTAAAAACCTGCTATGAAAATGTCAGCAAAATACACAAATTACCAATAAAAAGGAAAAGGTTTCTTCTGTGTTTGAAATTTCTAAGTGTTACATATCATGTGATTTTTTTCCACTTGCAGAAGGCTTCCAGCATTTTTATATTTAGGCAAACAGACTTTGTGCTAGTAATTGGAGTCTGTTGCCCACTGGTTAAAATGGTCAGATAGTGTCTAGATAAGGTCTAAAATCGTGAGTGTGTACTGAAATTTTTATAACATCAGTGAAATACTAGTTTAAGGTGATATCTTCAGCAAAGTTAGCCTAACGTGTGATATCTAGGCATTCTCCTACACAGTGAAAATAATAAATGACATCTAAAAAATATGTTACATACAATTTAGATATGGATTTTAGTGTATTCTAAAATATATAAAATATTGTGACAGCAAGGTTAATAAAGTCATTCTTACATACAAAAAAGTATTTAGTGGTAAACGTGGTCTTCCAAGAAAGTTACGCTTTTGTTGTGACAGAGAAGAGCTGGAGTGAGTTGGTTCTTGCTATATTTTTATGTCACTCTGCCAAAGTAGATCACCAATACTGTCCTAGGACAATTTGACAAAGATATAAGATAAAGGCCAGTGCCACTGTGTGGTATAACATGTTCTGAATTTTACATTTGCACAGAAAGATGTGGAAGACTACTGACTGATGAAATAAGACCTAAATTCTTGAAAACATACATTCAAAAATAAAATATATAAGCCAAACTATAAATTATAATTGCTAACATAATGTTAATGAAAAAGTTTCACAGATTAGTAGTCAAGATTAAATTCAAAATAATTGGATGGATATTTTGAATGAGAAAATATATTTAAATACATTCTTGGATGTATCTAACAAAACATTGAAGACTAATTTTCAAAAGCATTATTCATAAACTTTCAAAATTTGCATTTCATAAGTTGAACTTATAAACTTTAGAAAGTTTGAATTTGAATTTAGAAAATTTACATTATGTAAGAGAAATCTTACATTAGTCACTTTTTTCATTGCTGGAACAAAGTACCGGATGCATGCTTTTTAAAGGAGAGCAGGTGTGATGTGCTCCACGGCTTCGGAGCCCAGTCCATAGCTGGCTGGTAGTGAGGCAGAAAGGGCACGATAGGAAGGACCCGTGAGGAGAACTGCCCGTCCTGTGGCAGTGGGAGGCGGGGACAGCAAGAAGAGTGGCAGATGCCTGCTCCCAAAGGCCCGTCTTGAGGGCGCACCTCCAGGCTGCCCCACTTCCCAATGGCGTGTTCAACTATGAATTCATCAAGGGGTTAATCGACTGATGAGTACTGTGTCCCCGAGACCCAGTCACCTTCGGAAAGCCCTAACTCTGCACTCTTTCAGACTTTTTAGATCTAAACCACAGCCAAAGAAAACTTACTCCTCATGTTTGGCATGAAATCATTGAAAATAAAATATCTATCAAGCACCTAAGTATATGTAATGTAACGTTTGATTCCAAAATTCCACAGAGAGTAAGACCATCACACCTTAGTCTCCGTTATGTCTGTAAGTACTACAATATATAGAAGAATAAAGAGGGGTTTCTATGGTTACATGAAGTCTCAAATGCATGATTTTATTTTCAGAAGGGCAGGGTAAGAGTGAATTGAATCCAGGAGTCTCACACACAAACCCATTTATCAGGGATAGAGACAGCCTGATATGAAGACAAGTAGAGAAGGGCACAAGAGATGTTCAGATAGTGCAGGGCTGATCGAAAACCTGGACTAAGCTGGGATGCAAAAGGATTGCTATGAAAGACCGGCTCCCGTCAGTCGTCCGCAGCACATTGCCTTCTGCCTTGAGCACACCACCTCAGTTCTTGCCACTTTGAGAAGCTGTTTCTGGAAGTCCTCATTCATGAATATCTTTATGAGAAATGATAAAAAATTGGTGAGCGCTGCTTCCGGGTGCAATCCAGCAAAAAGGCAGGCTCATAAAAGAGTATTACTGTATGTTCTCATCCACCTTATTTGCTGCATCTGGCAGCAACTGGCTGCTGCTGGCTCTGCCTCAAGTCAAAATGTCCATGAGGGATAAACCTTTCAAATCAACTCCGGACATTGAGGCACCTACAACAGTGAAAATAAGGACAAGCACAAAGGAGCACTTCCAGAGCTGCTTCAGGAAGCAGCAAGAGTGATGTGTACTTTTGAAGCAAGGGGCTGTGTTCTGATGGAAATTCATGGCAATGGATCTTTTACTGTAAGTTTCTTTATTGAAATTTAAATATTCATTGCATTCTTCAAGCACTCCCTTGTAGCTGTGCTCCTGTGTACATGTGCACAAATACTTCCTTTTATCTGGCTTTCAATTTCTTATTTCTAAGTTAACACTAGTACTAGATCCTATAAGGCCTTTTCTGATATTTTATAGTAGATTGTAAATGATTAGAATAGAATGCTTCAGTTCTCACTACTGATTGCAAAGCTATTGTTCCATAGGTTGGATCTCAGTTTATTTATCAATATGTAAGAGCTGAGGCTGAAGTTGAGGCACCAGAATATTACCTGTCCCCCCCCCACCTCTTTTAATGTATTTAGTACAGGGTATCATTACACAGCTCGGACTCAGTGATTTTCCTGTTTTCAGCCTCCTAAGCGCTGGGATTACAGACACTTGCCAGCACGCCCAGTCTCAACCTCCATCTCAGAGCACCCCGGGGGCAGGGCCTGCCTGTCAGTGATTAGAGCGCGGCCCCTGTGTCTGCCTAAGCAGGTGCTTTGGTCTGCTGAGCTATGTCGCTGGACCTAAGCTATTATTTGTCTTCTTGAGCAAGACCAGTTTAGGGTTTTTTGTTTTGTTTTGTTTTCATTGTTTCTTATTATTTCTTATTGTTGCACTTTAACCTTACTTTGATAGATCCATATCCTGACGTAAGAAACAAGATAAATAGAAATAAAGTAATAAGAACAGTCTGATATTTAGGCAAACTCTGGGTCCTTAAAAGGATAAAATCAATTCTCTTCCCATAATGCTTCTTGCTGGGGGCTTAACAACAAAATAAAGGGTGAGCAGAGTGTCCAGGATGTATCCTGGCTGTGTCCCAGCTGTGTCCCAGCTGTGTCCTGCCTGTGTCCTACCTGTGTCGTGGCTGCATCTGGCTGTGTCTGCCCGTGTCCTGGTTGTGTACTGGCTGTGTTCTGGCTGTGGCCTAGCTGTGTGCCCTGGCTATGTTTGGCAGTGTCCTGGCAGTGTCCTGGCTGTGTCTGGCTGTATCCTGGCTAGGTGTCATCAACTCCTGAAGGCAAAGGGAGTCATAGGTGAGGGAGGACTGTGGAGGAGGGTTGCGATTCATGTGGTGAGAGCAGATGCCTGAGGCCGGCAACTTCATAGCAACCTTGGATTTTCTCTCCTTATGGGCAGTTGAGGGAACCAGGGAAAGAAGAGCTGCTACTGGCTTGTGTAGGAGAAGGTGGTGCCCAGTGGAAGGTGAAAGTGAGGCTTTTCCCTTCATCTGATAAGTGTGGCTGACTCAGAAGGTTGACCGAGAGTTTTAAACACAGCGGGTTGGAATTTTCAGTGCTCAAAGCAAAGGTTAAGTAAACCCAGGAACCTGGGAGAAAAGCCAGTCCAACCCGATGGTATAACTAGTGCTTTTGGTAGTTTTTATTTTTATTATTATTATTTTTTTAATTTTAAGGCAAAACAATTGGCAATAAGGAAGAACCTGAAAGAAAAACAAGGGCTCAAAGGAAAGTCCTTTTGGATTTGCAGAAACCAAACAGAAATCCAAGCCCCCTTCCCTCCTTCCATGATACCACTTCCCAAGTGTTCATGGCCATCAATTGAGGATGAGAAAATGTTTGATTCAACAGTGGAATCACAGGAAATACTGCAAAAGTGAACAAAAAGCATTGTTTTCTCTTGTGCCCTTCGTCAAATTGCGATGATCCTTTTAACATGACATTTGTAGAAGTACCTAGAAATTTGCTCACCAAATTGAATTCTTGGTGACTTTCTCTCTCTCTCTCTCTCTCTCTCTCTCTCTCTCTCTCCCTCCCCCCCACCCCTTTTCTGGTACCAGGGACAGAACTCAGGACCTTGTGCTTGCCAGTGGACCTTGCACTTGCCAGTCAGGCGCTTATGCCACTGAGTTGTGCCCCTGGCCCTTCATCCTCTTTCTTTATTCTTGATTTGTGCCAGTGCCTGCAAGATGACCTATTCATAACCTGAAGAGAAGAAACTGAGCAAATTCAGAACTTTGCTTCTGATAACATAAAATAAATGAAATAGTTTCATCTATTTCATAATGAATTGGTTTAGATAAGGGCTAACATAGGAAATGTGTGCATCACTGTGTGATTCTCTGAATGGCTTCTTGGCATAATTATTTAAAGCCTGTTTATCTGTTTACTGGAAATATTAAATACCAGCCTTCCTTTATGTTTTGGATTTTTTTTAACTAAAACAATGGTTTTTAATGAGAACCAGAGGTATGGTTACAATTATATAGTCTGACACACACACACACACACACACACACACACACACACACAAAATCTATGGATGATCAGGAGTTGGAAGGTTACAAATAATGAAGGAAACACTGGGTACAGGGGACAAAGTTGTTCCAGAATCTCAGAACCAGACTAATATGGCTTCTCCCTGCTATCCTTTCTGTGCTCACCCCTGGAATCCATCTTGCCAGGACCAAAGCCAACCCTGTCCCCACCACCCTGGCCCCCTCGGAAGCCCCCACGATCCCGTCCATGGCCCCAGTAGCTGCCCTGATCATAGCCTCCTCTGCCACCATGATGATCATCTCCATAGTTATCCCGCATATGGGAGCCTCTTGGACCTCCTCCTGGGCCATCTGGTTTAGGGGCCTTATGCTGGTTGCATTCATTTATCCAAGGCCAGTTCATGTTCTCAAAGGTAGGATTAGGACACTTCCAGTCCCCAGCTTCTGCTGACCTCCACACCACTTCCTCCACGGCCATCCCCTCCATAACCTCCACGCCCCATGGGTCCTCCTCCCTCAGCCTCCTCAGCTATTGCCACCATCCCGATTGAAATCTGCTCCCTGGGTAGCAAATGAGACCTTAATCGAATGGTTCCCCAAGAATTCTTTACTATCAAACCAGTCAATAGCTGCTCTAGCAGGAGAGTCATCAAATGAAACTTGCCTCTCTCTTCAACTTGCCAGTTTCCGTGTCTGTGTACAAATTAATCACAGGTTGTCTGGTTTTCTTATTGGTCTTGATAATGCCAATCTGCTTGAGGTAATCAGCCACAGACTCAGTTGTAATATTCTCACCCAGGCCTTGCACGAAGATGGTATTGTCAGAATTATCCTGTTCGGAATCATGACGTGATCCTTGATCCTGAGGGCCACGAAATTTATTGAAGCCACCTCGGTCACTTCTGCCCATGCTACCTCTGCCTCCATGGCCACCTCCACAACTTCTAGTTTGTAGCCACCACTGCTGCGGTTCTACCTACCACCACCATCCCTGCCTCAGCTCCCACGGTCCTGTTGGTATCTGCAGCCACTACCGCTACTGCCACCGTCACCACCTGTACAACAGTAGCAGTGGCGGTGGTGGAGGCAATTATGGCCACGGCTAGTCCTCCATGAGTGGTGGCGGCAGTGTCTATATTTTGGATTCTTGAAAAGAAAAATACATAGAAATCCCACCACAACGGGTTCAATGTTCAAGAAAATTATATAGATTTTTTTTGCTTAATTAAAATATTCAGAGAAGCAAGATGCTTATTCATATAGTTTGAAATTATCACCTGAAGTGTAACTATTCAGTTGTCTTTTTGAGTGCTGCCTGGCTTGCATTTTTACTAATATTGGTGCTATCCTGGACTTCCTACAACAGAGACTGTGTATTATAATTTTGGAGGATTCCACTATTCTGCTTGTTTTTGCTTGCTAGCAGGATCCTAATGGAATATATGAATCCAAACTAGGGCTTTTCTAATTGATTAAAAACAAATGATTTAAAATCCATTTGTGCTTTGATTTGGATTGCTATCAGAATATAAATATTTAAGCAGAAATAATACAGCTTTTTCATTTATTTTTTGAAGAGAAAAGCTTTCATACTACTATTTCCATTTACTAATTCAAATAATGTATATTTAATTAATTTTGCTATGGTATTGATAACTGCATCATTTTTGTGCAGGTGAGGTGCTCTTTTGCATGAAATATTAATCAAGACATTTGGGAACCATTTATAATAGATTATTACTTAATCCACTTGTAGAAGGAAATGTAAATAGCTGAATGGTAGAATGATAAAATAGAAAGGTGGTTTGGAAAATCAGTGGCTAAGGAGAGTTTATACACATTTTCAGAGGAGAACAAAATGAAATTAGAAGAACTCAAGCTTCTCCAAACACCATCATGCAAAAGCTGTGAGGCAAGATGAAACCCTGCTGTCTCTCTCCCGCGAATTCCAGGAGCTCAGCAGTGTTACCTCATTAGCACCTTTTACGCAGGTCTGTGTGATGCAGCTAGAATTTTAAGTGGAGCATCTTATGTCTAAGATCTATTTGATCCCTCGTGCCTCTACATTTCCCACATCTTTGCCAGTTGGACAAAATGAAGAAATAATTCTGTGTTTAATTTAATGTCTAAAGAAGTGAATTCTACACATTTTATCTATGAAGCTAAATGTCCAAAATCACAGATTCTGAATTTATTGAAAGCCAGCATGCGTGCATCGCTCTTTGTGGTGCAGGGACATTTGAAGGATTGCGAACAGAAGATAATGCTGTACAAATGTCTATACATAGCTTCTGTACAGGTTTAATAAATTCCTGAACTATAATGACATATTTGTGAGGAATACAAATTTGGATTCAGTGTACTTCAGGAAATGGCCATGACACATTGAGATTCTTAAAACTGGGGTCTTTTTATTTGAAAACAAATGGGTTTGCATCTCTTTTTGACCAAATGGATCTTGCAAACTATGTAAACTATATTTAGTTGTTTTTATATCAGTATGTTTTCAGATAATTGCAAAGAAAACAATGCATTGATAACAAACAATTTTCTATGGCATAAAAATAAGACCTTTAATATTCCATATAAGCTTATCCATACTGTCAATCTATAATTTTTATCTCTATTTTATAACTGCCTCTATACCTGTGGATGGATGTATGAAGAAACAATTATACATTTAGTGAAAATTCTGCCAACACACTCAATAAAATAAAGATCTACTATTTGAAGCTAATGGATTTTCTTTCATATTTTGTCATAGTAATATGCTTTTTGTTACATGACAAAATTAAATAAATGTGTTTTCCTAAGTTTAATTTTTCTTTTTTCCATTTGCTGTTCTCTTTCCTCATTTTTTTTTCTTAAATTATGCTTTCTATTAGTTAGCCTTCCATTGCTGTGGCCAATAGCTGAGATACTGCAAGTGTAAGAGCAAGATCTGTTCACAGCCCTAAAGGTTTCTGTCCCTGATCAGGTAGCCCTGTCACCTTTAAGCCTGTGAGAAGGCAGCACTTCCTTGTGGGCTGCATGGACAGAATGGTTCCCCTCACCCCTTCAGAGCACACCCTGATTCCCTACAGAGCTCCCTCTCAGGCATGCTTCCCAGAGTTTCCACTGAGTTCTGATGGTTTGAAAGACAGGAACCCAACCTTTAACACGTGATCCTCTGGGAAACGTTGTCTGAACCAAAGTTTCTGTCTTGCCTGCTGATACACCTCTCTTTCAAATACACAGTATTTCCTTTCTTGGCTTTTCCTTGCTTATTTTATCCACATTCACTTTTCTTTATATTTTAATCCTTAAATAGCTGATTTCCCTTGGTATATAAAATTCATATGTGTACATCTTTGAGTTAATCTGAAGTTAATTAATTTAAGTCCTTCGTTTATTTAATTTTTAAAAAGAAGCTAAGAGTATAGTTCATGGTAGAATGCATGATTAATATGATCCCCCAACACAAAAATAAAAGAAAAACTTTTTTCAATAACTTTTCACTCTACTTTGTAAAAAGGCTTTCTCTTCATACTGCATTTTGAGGATACAGGCATTTTCCTGTCATAATTAGTTCTTTTTGACAATTTTTGCCAATCTTCTTTTCTTTCTGTTTTTTGTTGTGTAGTGGGAAGAGATTGGTGAAGTTGATGAAAACTACGCTCCTATCCATACATACCAAGTATGCAAGGTTATGGAACAGAATCAGAATAACTGGCTGTTAACCAGTTGGATCTCCAACGAAGGTGCTTCCAGAATCTTCATAGAACTCAAATTTACTCTGCGGGACTGTAACAGTCTTCCTGGAGGCCTGGGGACCTGTAAGGAAACTTTCAACATGTATTATTTTGAGACTGATGATGAGAATGGGAGGAACATCAAGGAAAACCAGTACATCAAGATTGACACCATTGCAGCCGATGAGAGCTTTACAGAACTTGATCTTGGGGACCGGGTCATGAAACTGAACACAGAGGTCAGAGACGTGGGCCCTCTCAGCAAGAAGGGATTTTATCTTGCTTTCCAAGATGTGGGAGCCTGCATCGCTCTGGTTTCTGTGCGTGTGTACTATAAAAAATGCCCTTCAGTGGTGCGACACTTAGCTGTCTTCCCGGACACCATCACTGGAGCAGACTCTTCACAGTTGCTTGAGGTGTCGGGCGCCTGTGTCAATCATTCTGTCACAGATGACCCCCCCAAAATGCACTGCAGTGCTGAAGGGGAGTGGCTGGTGCCCATTGGGAAGTGCATGTGCCAGGCAGGATACGAAGAGAAAAATGGCACCTGTCAAGGTAAGGCTTTGCTTGTGCGTCAGCCAAGGGTTTCCTCCCTTGGATCATGTATGTATATGTATATGTCGTGCAGAGGTAATGAACGAGTGACCTTTTGCTTTGCTAATTTATGGATATTATTTCTCGTCAAGTTTGATTTCTCTCTTCTCTGAATTTAAAAATTTTAGGCAGTGACAAAGATGCAATGTTTTATTTTATTGGATATACATAATTAATACTCAGAGAGCAACTGACGGGCAAAGGCATATTTCATGTCCTCTCTGCCTTCAGAAGTTCGATTTTTGAACACAAACCACAGGATTAGTGACTTCCATCATGTGATCATTATCTACTACTGCTGTTTTCTTTCTGCCTTTTTCTTGCTGCACAAAATTTATACAAAATATCTAGGGGAAAATTGTTTGGCAGGCTTCTAACTGCATTTTAAATATTCTTCAGAAATAAATTCAAGCGTACTGATTTTGTAGCAAAACATTTGTAAACTGATGATACTTGGTTTACTACATTGTTTACATATGATTGCCATTACATGGTTGCTTTTTAAAATTTACAGATCAATTTTAAATGCATAATAAGCAGTGCCCCATGAAAATAAGTGTTTGAAGATAGGGCCAGTACAAAAAGGTCATTTCAAAGCAATTTACACTTGCAGACTTTTTTTCCTGCTTTAATTTTTCCTTTAAATTGAAACTTGATCATGCATGCTTTCCTGTTCATTTAAAATGCCCTCATTTTGCTTATAGCATGGTGAGTTGCTCTTTTTGACTTGGATATTTATCAGTGGCTTTCTGGAGCAGGATAGTGCTTTATGTCAAAGTGAAGAACAACTTACGCAGAAGAAAACACATTTTTTCCTTTAAAAATTATTTGTCCTTATGAACTTGAACTGGTTCCCCACATGACTTGTGAATACTAAACAGGGGATGGGAATTCACGTGCACCAGAGAGGGGCAGCCAGGGCTGGGCTGCTCTTCGTCCCGCCTGAAGCTTTAAGTGCAGTGTTGTCTCCTCCATCCACTCTGTTATGTTTATCACGCTTGGTGAAAGATTAGTTATGGATCCAGGAAAACAAAACTTGGGCAGTTTCAGGTCATCATGGCCTAGTTTAAATTTATTCTTTTCAGAAATATTTCATTTACCTAATTTCCTTTTCAGCATCAGCTCCTTTTTCTTAAAAAAAAAAATCTGGAGTTAATTCTGTAACTTTTTTTCTTCTTTTCCACCTCAAGTGTAACACTTCGCTTTGTGCATATACATACCCTTAAATGTCTTGACACTTTGAAATTGTATTTCTTAGGTGTTTATAGCTTTGTTGGGGAAGTAAATAATAACTTGGTCAGAGTTGGACTGCAGAAATGTTCTGACGTCTACATTTTTTTTGAGCAGTTACACTGGTTAAAAATGAGGTCATACTAAATTCTAGGATCAGAAGCAGTAGTTAGATACACTCTTAAGATATTTCCATATAAAATATTGTAGATGAAAATGTTATTGTCTCTACAAATTGTTTATTAGTGTTATACGGCAGCACGCTCCACTTCATTTACATCATTTGGGAGACTAGATTGTGGTTTTAGTTCAGATCACAGTGGCCTTGGTCTTTATTTGGGGGGAGCAGAGAGAAAAGAGGCCTCTCTACTTTTAAAAGATAAACTCTGATCATTGAGGGAATTAAATCCCTCGTGGCACACAGGGGAACATCTTTAAAGACAGGCATTCATGGACCAATGCTTTTTAGTGGAAGCTGTTAGCATAGGTTTTCTCTTCTTTTTTCCCCTGCACCCTTCAAGAGTAATTGAGAAGAAGCCTGGGAAAAAGTGGAATGAAGTGGAAAGGCTGCCACAGAAAAAGGCTTACTAAAGTACGTACTGTCCTAAGTCAGGGATTTTTCACTTCATGGGCCACACATCTGGAGACCACACAGGTCAATGAGTGCTCTATATAAAATCTATATGAATAATGTCTCTTGGCAGTTTACAGTACACAGATGGCATGGGGCCAGCCTAAGAGGATTTTCCAATTGTTATGCAATAAATAGTTAATCTCAGGGAGCGACTAACTCATTGACTAAATAAATGTTGAAGGTTTGCTTTGGAGAATTTGAAAAACAAAATAGTTATGCTTGATGCATTTACATACCTGTACATAATATATGCAGGTATATGTAAATGAACATGTGTGAGTGGGTAAGTGTAGCATACATAAAATAAAACATGATCCAAAGCCATTCTAAGATATTCAGATGCTAACCTCAACCTTAGAGTAGGAAATCGAGGTTTTGGAATTATCCTGGATAGGAAAGGCATTCAGGAATCATTCTGGTACCTCCTTGCCACCTGATGCCCTGTCTGTCACAATCCATCCTAAAGTGCTGATAGAAATTATTGTACAGCTCTCTCTTCCGATCATCCAATTCTGTTTTCTTCTTCCTCTAATCTAAAAGCATGTCTTGGATGGACTTTATTTTGAAATAAAATGAATGACTTTCTGCCTAGTTTCGCTTTTTGGACCGTATGACTGTATCACCTGAACAAAAATGGAAATCTAGTGATTCACACCCATTATCCCTACTCACACGTTATCCACCTCAGTGAAATCCTTTGAGACAGAGATTTTGTAACTCTTTACGCCTGCATGCTTTGTCCTGGCTGTCTCTCCTGATCCATGTGGAACGGGTTCCCTCCTCTGCCACATGCATCAGTGAAGCTAACTTTTTGCAAGCTTCTTCAAGGTCATTTTCTCTCTTTGCTAAGCACTCTTTTATGATTCTGCTCTTGTTGTTGGGAACCTTTTACCTTGTTTTGCCTCACTAATTCATAGCCATCCCACAGATCTGCCCTCCAAAGATACCCTGTTCAGGAACTCTATTCCTGGCTTTTCCAGACTAGGCCAAGGTTTACTGTAGTTCACTCACTGATCTTCCCTTTACAGAGCTGTTATGTTTTGTATCTGTTTTTTAAATTGTTATTTGATTAGTCGCTTACCCTACTCTCTTGTGCTCTATACTCTAATTGCTAGGGTGAAGTATGTGGAATTAAGAAATCAGAAGGAAATGAGGCAGAAGGATGGGAAGTGAAACAAAAAGTATACAACATCTATTTTGTTGATCTATTTCTTTTTCCGTTTATCTGTAGAAAATCTCTTTGCTCGCTTTGAAAATTTACAAATATATCTTCTAAATTGATGCTTCCCCAGTCCTAAAATTCTCCGATCCCATTCTCAGGATCCAAGTATGATATCCCACATGATTACCATTTCATCTATTTTCTGTTGTAAGCCCCACCTTAGTGCATTTTGCAGAGCTCCACACATCATGTATGGAAACATAGTTATCATACCGTCTTATTACATAATGACATCTAATTACTCAGTTTCATTGATAGTCAAATTATGTGAACATTGAATTAAGGATATAATTATTTTAAGCAGCTGAAATTTGAATATATATGTTATAATGATTATCATATATGAATATTTACTGAGTCTACTGTGGAAGGTAACCCGGTCACTACTATCAGATCACGTCCATGTATGCCTTACACTTTGGGCATGGCGGAGTCAACCCAGGGCCTTTCAGAGACCAACCCTTCACCTCAAGGTTCAGAAAGCTGGGCAGCTCGTTAATCATCTGGGCTTAACCCAGGACACCAAGCCACAATTTAGGAGTTCAGGATAATTTAGCAATTCATAGTCAGTCACCTTCATACAGCTTCCTCTCATTTCACTTCTGTGAAGGGAAATAGGCTACCTGACCCGTAATAATCTAGCTTTGGTGTGGGAGTAACATATTCTGGTTTCTAGAGTATCAATCTAAAATATAGTACAGAAAAATTTTTACAAGCTAGGCTTATATAGCTAAAGTTTCAGTAATAAGTTAAAATACACAAGGTTATTTGTTTGAAATATTTTTATTTTTCAGAAACAAATAAGGTTCTAAATTCATGTATCTAAGTGTGTTTCTGTACTTATTATTTAGTATTATTTGATTAAATACATGTTATTTTCCCCCTTGAGATTCATGCAAAATCTTTATGGAGTATAAAATGGTTAGCAAAAACCCATTTTGAAACTTTCTGCTTTTTATTGAAGTGAATGTGTTTGACAGGAGTAATTGAGTTCACATGAATCAAATGTTGCCTGCTGAGTCCTCTTGTGATTATGTTGCTGACTTACTCAGAGGCAAGGCAAGACCACTAATCTTCATCAGTTGCTACTGGAATGAAGTAGTAATTTGAAATTAGCCCTTAGATAATTATAGTTTCACTTATATCAAATGGAAGAAAGAGATTTAGATTGTGGGTCACTGCCAAAACCAGTCAGAGTGGAGAAGGTTTATAGTATATGTTAAAGTACAGGGTAAGGGAGGCTGCGGGGCAAGGGCTGTGGAGAAAAGGCACTTATTAATTGTCCAACTGGGAAATGATTGCACTGCAAGGAAAATGTAGTGAAAATATCCAACTCAAGAATGAGCTTTGATTCAGAAACAGAACAGATACAGCAGGGAGTAGTGTTGTCGATCATTCATACTTCTGGTGCATATTTTTGACTGAAACAAAATTGGTGGGAAATAGTGTATTAGGTGTTCACATAATTTTGCATTGAAGAGCCTAGTTATTTTTAATTAGGCATATTACCAAAAAAAAAAAAAAAAGGTTGAATGTTTGGTTCAATTTGTTATGTTATTTTATGCAACAAAAGGAAACCAATTTTAATTTTAAAATTTGAGGAAAGGGTGGTGATTATGGAAGTACAGACAACCAGTGGTGTTTCTGCAGATAGGGAGGAAGAGAGAGCGAGGGAGACACTTGCTGCTGAGAGGAACCACCAGCACAAGGAAGTAGTTCAGTCTGTGCATCCATATGCCTGTATCACATGAGAATAAGAAGCCATATTCTGCATTTGGTTATTGTTTTCTTTCTCTCTAAATCAGAGTTTCTCAGTGTTGGAATAATTGACATTTCAAGGTGGGAACTTCTGTGCTAGTGGGAATGCAAGGCATTGTCCTGCCGATTGGGTGATATTTAGCAGCTTCCTGGATCTCTAACCAATAGATGCAGTAGGATTCTTCTCTGAGACCCAATTATACGTTCCCATGTAATCAGATACCTTATTAGAACAAATTGCCTACCAATTGAGACCTACTAATTCAAGTCCTGTCTCACCAAATGAAAATGTGCCAGTGAAACAAAAATGTTTGTATATATAAGTATCTCTCTCTCTCTCATATATATATATATATATATATATATATATATATATATATATATGAACTGGCTAACTTTTCAAAACTGAACATATTTCTTTGGATTCTGAAGAACAAAGAAGTTGTAGATTTTGAAATGTGCCTAATTTGACTTAAGTGTGATAAGAAACAATTGTTTTGCAAGAGGCCACATGCTGTAATTGAGCACATAGATTTGGAGTAAAGATGCCCAAGTTCACGTTCTGCCTCTGCCATTTACCAGCCCTGAAACCTCATGAAAGTTTCTGAATCTGTTCCCAACATTTCTTATTTCTAAATACCTCATAGTAATCTTGTGAAGTATATGAAAATTACTTAGTATAGGTTTATCACATGGTGTTCATTTTCTTTTAAATTTCTTGCATTAAAAACAAAATGTTTTACAGAGATAC
>NDGM010986546.1:0-22439 GCA_002564305.1 Octomys mimax | reverse complement strand
TTGACTGACCTTGTCAGATACAAAAGTTACATTTTTAGTTACATAGGTCTTGCTTTAATTTGGTCTCAACCATCCAGCAGAAAAGTATAACCACGAGGTATAAAAAATAAAGCTGTATCAATATGCCGAGCTGTAAAAGGCTCAAGTCAACAACTTCAAACAATTGCCAATTGTGCTGATAACCCATTACTACTATGGACTATTGGGCTATATTGGGTTATTTTGCTGAACTCAAGTACCTACAATCTTTGGTCTGGCATCAAGTATGAAAATGTCCTTTAAAGACTTCTCCAAATACGGCTTCTTTAACAGCAATGGAACACCTATATCTGACAAAACAAAATAAAAAAGGGGTATAAATAAAGGACCATTTTATAGTAAAAAAATATATATATGTATATACAAAATAGTAAGGATAGATATACAGCTACTTTCTCTTAGTTCAGTGAGAAGAAAGGTTTGTACTAATACTGTTTAGACAAGGTATGTCTACATCTTGTTCTCTGAATAACTACTATGAAGACAACAATGTGCAATGTATTAGTTGTTGTAATTGTCCTACTAACCTATTTTGAACTGTTTTGTTGTTTTTTTCTCATTAAAATGAATTTAAAAAAAATTTTTTTTTAAAACTGCCTCCTCACTTCACAGGTGGCTGTGCTAACCCCTGCCTGGAAGCCCAGGGCTCCCCCGTGAGCACCACTAGGGCTTGTAGAGGAGGAGCTTGGCGTCACCCTGCGTCAACCTCACGATGTCTCAATGAGTTCAGCATAGAAATGTTGTCACTCGTTTCTCTTTCCTCAGTGCTGCGTTTTGGTGGCCTGTGCCTATTGGCAGCGAACAATGATGCTTTCAAATGCACTTACTTTGGGAATGGGTAAATTGAGCTGGAAATTGAGCACAGGTACACTTCCTCTTACTTTTTTTTTTGGGAAAAAAAATTGTTTAATTCCACCGAGCTCCCTCTTTGGGTTTTGTTGTTGTTGTTGTTCTGTTGTTAGCCACAGGATTAGAGAAACATGCTGACTCCTTTGAAGGATTTTGTGACTGTTGCTTCTCATCCCCTTTTTTCTCCGGGGCTTTTCTCCCATTGTCTCCATGGTTGTTGCCTTCTTGATCGTGACTTTGTGTCCGGCAGCTCCTCCAATGCAGGTCCCTGACCCCTGGGTGTCTCCGGGAAGGGGTAGGGCCAAGAGCAGGTGTTCGGGTCAGGCTGGCCCTGGAGTCAGGCTGGAGAGTCCTAAAGCTGGGCCTTGCTGAGGTGAGCTCCTCACACCCGCTGCAGGCTGGAGGGCCCAGCGCTTCCTGCCGGAGGTGACCCAGCTCTCTGCCCTGGAGTTTGGAGTCCATGCAGATGTTGTCGCACTTGGTTTTGTTCCAAGGTGTCCAGAAGGCTTTGATTTTGCAGTCATATCGCTATGCTGGTGGCTGGTGTTTCTCTGTGTGGCCCGCATGTGCCATCTTCCCAGCGAGGTGTCCTGTTCTTGCTCCCTCCCTCCCCTGCCAGAGGCTCTCATGTCCTGCCTTCCCGCAGTCCCCCAGCCTTCTTACCACTGCGACCTTAGGCAGGCTGCCAGCTCCACTGGAGGCTGCAGAGTCCGGACCTGATCTCTGCTCCCAGACGGCTGAGATCTACCCTGTGGTGGGCTCCTTTGAGGCGCCTCTGAAGGAACTCCGCCTGCCCGCCTGGCCGTTCCGGCCCGTGCTCTGCAGCCCCCTGCTTCCCTGTGTGACCGGGCTCTCCTCCTCCTGGGCAGTGCAGCACGGCTCTCCCATGGCATTTCCATACTGGAAGATGGAGCAGGACACCTGCCATTCTTGCAGAAGGGAACGCCAAGTGTGTATACTGCTTTTAAAAGAAATTATGTAAATTCATCAGGATTGGCAGTAAATGCATCGCCTCTTATGGGCCATGAGAGATTTTTCTTACTTTGAACTGTCAACGGAAAAGAGCTCTTTGTGGCTTTGACTCTAGTCCGTGTTCCTTTTCCTTTTGTTAGCGACGAATGTCAGGGAACTTATGTAAACTTGCTTTTAAATGACATTGGAATGAAACAAAATACCTTGGGCTTCAGTAGTTAGAAGATTCCTCTGTGTAACATTCAGCTCTATGAAACCCAGAGGGCTGCCTTCATCGAAATGAGGCATCTAGTGAAGCCCAGGGAACTCTTCGGGCATGTGCATCACATCGCCCTGCCGAGATGGCAGCCTCGTCACCTGAATACATGGGGCTGGAATTACGGACCTGACTGTGAGTACAGAGTGCCCCGGGTGCCGCAGCCTAACCACCCCCTCTTCTGTCCTTTCTTAGGAGTACGAGACCCAGTCCAGTGCAGAAGCCAAGTTCGTGAAGCAGTTGGACCAGTGTGAGATGATCCTGCAGGCGTCCGAGTACGAAGACCTGGAGTGCCGGCCGGGGAGGCTGCAGGACTTCTTTGACTCCACCGCAGGTGCCCTTGGTGTCTGCCCTCACTGCATTCTCCTCTGCCTCGTCTCTGCTGGCTGTATCCCTGGCATTCCTGACCCTTCAGAGCCCATCTCCTCTAAAAACTGGGGTGGTGCAATCCAAATATCCTAAGTCCCAGGGTGCTGTTGAGATTCAAGAGAGTGCACGTGAAAGGGCTTTGTAATCTGAGTTCTGTATTGTAGTAAGGTCAACTAAGGAGGCAGAGTTAGAAGGTTAAAACGGGAAAACCCTCAGAGCTCAAGTCACCTTCGTCGTCCTGGTGCTTCATCACAGAGCCCTGAAGTCAGACGGCTCCCGTTGGAATGCCAAGTAAGCCCCAGGTAGCTGTGCGGCTTCCAGTAGGTGGCTGCCCTCCCTGGGCCTTAGCTTTCTTGTCTCTGGATGCACGTAGTAACGGGATCTGCTTCACGGGGTTGTCTGAGGTTACAGGGAGTTGGTGCAGGTGATGTGCTCCAAGCAGTTCCTGTAGGAAGTGGTAGCTGTCTTGTGAACCCTGACAGGTTCTGGAGCGAGCTGCGACACACTGTAGCGTGCAGCTGCTCTTCTGCCCCTTGGAATATCAGTCCTCCTTCCCCGGGAGCTCTGCCCTGGTGCCCTCTCGAGGGTGCGGTTGGCGGCTTCCTTGGAGTCCAGCCGAAGGGCAGGGAGGAGACTGGCTGAGCTCAGAGTGCGGGTTGGCCTCGTCACGGGGGTCAGTGTTTTCCCTGCCCTTGCTCTGGACGGGGCCCCATGTTTCGGTCTGGGGCTCACACGTGCCAGCAGCTCTGAGTGCACCCTCTTGTCCCAGTGGCCTCCACGGGAGACATGGGTGCCCTCACCTCTGCATGTATGTTCTTTTTGGTACTGGGTGGAACATAAATCTTGGTACATGCCAGCAAGCACCCTTGCACTCAACTGCTGTCCTTTTACAGATGTGTGGTTTTCTTTTCCACAAGCACACAATTTGTACTTGTGTGGCCTCCAGACCACGCCGTCTAGGGCCGCCGTCCCCAGCCTCCTTTCCTGACCCTTGCCATCAGCATCCAGCCTCCACCCTTGTTTTGCACTTGACCTAGCGCTGCCCCGTGTCCTGCCAACACTCTTGGACCTCTCCCTACACAGCTTCCGGTCCTGCAGCCAAGCCCCTGCAATGACAGCTTGGATGAGGACCTGTTTAGGAGGTGTTCAGCCTGGGGCCCACTGACCGCCCCCCACCTCCCGGCTGCCACACTGGGGGCCCAGCTTTCCCACTTGGGCCCTGTGCTCTGCCGGGTAACTGGCTGTCAGAGGACCAGCAGCTGTGGTCTGATCTGTTTTTGATATACAAGTCCTAAAAAATGTTGGCTATTTTTAAATAGAGTGCAGTTAAATTCAGTAACTTTTGTTTGCTTAGTGAGCTGATAATTTAATACCCTGCATTGCACAGAGTGACTTTATGAACTCGAAATCAGCAGACCCTGGCCTCAGGGCTGGTTTGTGTAAATCCTGTGCGGTGGAAGCCCAGCCCTTCTTCACTGACAGCCGGAGCTGCCCTGTGCAGAGCTAGAGGTGGGCAGGAGGCTGCGGCCACAGCCCGGGACCTGCCCCTGGCTCGGCGGGCGAGGTCCACCAACCCCTGCGAGTCCCAGGAGACGCAGCGGTGGTCGCACGGCTCGTGGCTGGTGGTGTCTGTGCCCACTGGGTGCTTGCACACACGCTGCGTGTGCTGTGACACAGTGCTGCCAGGAATCAGAACGTGGAGCGCCCGCCGGGAGGGTCCAACCAGAGAGGGGTGTGCACAAATCTCTGTGTTTTGCTGGGAGGGATTTGCACCTGGGAAGTTGGTGCCTTGCCCATCGCGAGCTGGCAGTGTGGCCGCCCTAGTGGCTCCTCCCTTCGCGCCATCACTGGTGCTGGGGAAAGGCTTCCGTAGAGAAAGTTGAGGGTATTTCTAGACTGTGCCTTGTGAAAACTTATGGGGACCCTGGGGCTTCTTTTTTCGTTTCATCTCGAATCTTCTTCCCAGCTTTGTGTCCTCTTCCTGCCACTGCCTCCCAAATCCTGGCTCCCTGTGGGAAGCCTGGCTGCGCAGGGCTGGGGCAGATGGGGCACAGGGTGGGAGGTGCAGCTCCCCGTGGGCAGCATGCCCCTCTGCGCCACTCTGAGAATGTGGCAGGCTGGTGCCACAGAGCCCAGAGGCAAGGGCGTCAGGTTCACACGGCAGAGCTGCTGCTGTGCTGGGAGGAGGAGGCCCGCTGAGGACCAGCATGGCATCCAGGCCAGCTGCTGAGGGGGTGGAGGGTGCAGGCGTCAGGTGCTGGGTGTGGCTTGCACGTGGTGCAGAGGAGTCCGAGACTACTAGCCTGATAGGCTGGAGGAGCCCATGGAGACCTGGACGGGAAACCAGGGTCTTGGAAGCTGAGGGGAGAAGTGTGTGAAGAGGGAGAGCAGGCAGTGGATCTGGCAGCAGGGAGGTCATTACACCTTCAGGTTCAGAGGAACTCAGGTCACAGGTGTCCTGGTGGGGGGAAAGGCCCAGAAGGCTGAGTGACAGCAGCTGCCTTGGGAGTGAGACCGACTCCGTGAGTGTCGTGACTCCAGGATGCACGGTGAAGTGAGAGATGACATCCCCGAGGGCTGGGCATGAGCTGGGGCAGGCAGGGAGGCGAAGCAGGGCGCAGGGGCCGCGTACCCACCCAGGATGTATGGTCACTGCCTGTCACAGAAACCTGGTGTCTTGGTGGCAGGGCTGTGTCACAGATCCCAGTGCAGGGCCCGTTTGTGGGCATCTTTCCAGAGGAGGATAGCCAGAGCCGGGCTGAGCCTGCTGCGCTGTGGCCCTGCTCTCTGGGCTCACACAGGCTTCACTGGAGACCGCTGTGGGGCGTTGGGGCTGCCTGCAAGGCTTTCTGCAGCTCTGCCTCCTTGCCTGATGCTCCATGCCCCAATCTCCTCTTCAGACTCGCTGGCTCCTGGGTGACAGAGTAGCTTGGGCCCTGTGTCCTGGGCCTGGGGCAGGTCACAAAACAGCTCCTAGGACACGGGTGTCTTCTCTGTCCAACATGGGCGTGTCTTTTTCCTTTGCAGGGAAATTCAGTCACCCTGAAATAGTCCAGCTTGTCTCTGAAATCGAAGGTGAAAGGAACGCAAACATTGCCACAGCCGCAGGCGAGCCACACTCCTGAGCCAGTGACCGGAGATTTCTTTCCATTTTGTGGTGCTGTTCTGCTGTTGCTGGTCTCAAGTTCCTCCATGTGAAGTCTGTGGGTGTTCAGCTATCTGGAATTCTGCAAGAAATGTGATGTCATTCAGGCCCTAAAGCCACGGAAGAAGTGGTCATGAACATAGCAGGAGTGGGGAGGACTGCCTTTTTAATAAATAAAATGGTACACACCTTAAACTTGAACAGTTTTAGCGTCATCTTAAGTCATCTTTTTTTGACTTAGTAACCTGCTTACCTGAGGACCAGATTCTTCCTTTTTTTTTTTTTTTTAAATGTATTTGGTTGTTACAGGGTCTCACTGTGTGGCTCAGACTCATGGTGATCCTCCTGTTTTCAGCCTCTCCAGCAGTGGGATTACAGGCATGCGCCACTATGCCCAGGCTCTGGCCAGCTCTGACAATGCTGGGGGCAGGCATGTAGTGCTGGGGATCGAACCACAGTCCTTGCGCTTGCCTAAGCAGGCACTTTAGTCCACTGAGCTATCTCACCGGCCCCCAAGGGCCAGATTCATTGAAGACACATTGAGTTGAGAACAGATTGCCACTGATGTTGTGATGAGGACCTGGAAGAGAAATTGTGTGGGTGCTCTAACACTTCTCTCCACGGGTGAGATAGTACCTGATACCCTTACCCCCTGGTCACTTTCTTGAGCGAATTTTACTTCTCGTTCATTGTGCCCCAAGTCAGACCCTGATTATACTCAGAAACCTTGCCTGCAGCCCTGTGTTACTTAAATTGGCTGTAAATGGGGGCACACAGGTTCAGTCGTCACTTTCCCGCGGTTGTAGGCACTTTCTTCATGGCTGAGACAGCCACGGCTTAAAGGGAGAGACGATTACAGTTCTAGAAGTTTTCTGTCCATGGTTCCCGTCCCAGGTCTGGGAGTTTCCATGTGGTCCAGCGTGGTGGAATGGCCTGGACAGAGGGAGAGCAGCTGCTCATCTGGAGCAGAGTAGGGTGGGTCTGGAGAAGTGTACACAGCCAGGCCCACCCTGTGGCCCCCTCCACCAAGCCCCACCTGACTGCACGTTCTGTTCTGCCCTACTGGGGAGTGCATGAGGCTTTGGGATGTTCTCAACCCAGACCTTAGCACATGCCTCTTTGTCCTTTCTGTCTGATCTACAGCTCTTGAGACTTGGCTATAAGAACATTTATTACTTGGTGAGAAACCTCACATGGAAGGGTGTTGCTAGAGGCACTAAAGCTGAGGGAGGTTATGCATCGATTTGGTGTCTTCCCTCCTGTTCCTTCTGCGGGATTAAGTGGCTCACCCTCACATGCCTGTAAGTGACCCTGCAGTGGGACATGCGGAAAGAAAGGTAGTCCATGCGAGCATGCCCAGGTCTTTGCCACAGAGCAGCAGGGCCTGTCCCTTTAACTCAGATGACAGTTTCTATTGGAGGGCCTTTGAAGCTGACATGGTGAAGGTTTTAGGCAGTGTTTCTCTGGCAACTTCGCCGTATCCATGGAGACCCAGCCTGCGGGAAGTGAGGCGCATGATCTCCCCAGAAGCAGCACACGCGTGTGCGTACAGTCGCTCTGCAGTGACTGCAGAATGGGCACAGCGCGGTTGCTTTTGAAGATCTAATTAGTAGGAAAACAAGTCCATCAGTCTGTATTGTGTAGCTTTTTCCTCTTGGTATAGAAGTATGTGCATAAAATAACCCTAGATAAAGATCAGCTTTGTAACTACAAGGTTTCTGATGGCCGTCAGGCCTTCTTTGGCATTTTGCTGCAGATTTTATGAGTACAACTTGGAGCTGGAAGCTGGTCGGGGTGAGACTACCTGGGTCCCTTCATGGTTATCTCAGTTTGTCATCTGCCTTCCAGCTAGGTCCTAATTAGCCTATACCTCCAGGGAGTGTATTTTCTAAGAAGTGTTGGAGTGCTAGGTGCTAGGAATAAAATAGCATTTTAATAGAAACAGCAGATCCGTAACGTAGCTATTTAGTCTGCCAGCCATGTCTACATAGTTTTGCATGTGATTAGTGTGTGTATGCTAGATTCCTTGGTCTGGTCTTCTGAGTGACAAACCCTATCATTTTGAGCAGAGTAAATTAGTCTTGGGTTGAACATGCAAATAATTCATCACTGTTCTTTACTCGTGGGCTGGCATGTCACAGCTGTCACAGCATTTTCAAGGCCCTTGTATGAGAAATGCCCGTCTCAGCCTTGTCATGCTGGCATGCGATCTTGGGTCAGTGATGGATGAAGTGCAACAGGGAAAGCATTCTCTGTCCCCACATTTTGTACATGTAACTTGGTATTCTTAGGTACGAAGGGGCTCTCTGTGGGGTTTGGAATGGTGTATGGGTGTCCACCGAGGTTCTGCAACTGAAAGGCTGGTTCTCCTCGTGGGAGAGTGAGGCTGGGCCCCTTCACAATGGAGGTTGCCCAGAGCTAAGGAGTACTGGGCGGGGCGCGTTGCCCTTGGATGGGTCAGCACTGGTCATGCAGAGCAAGCTCATGGAAGAGGCGGGAAGACAGCTGAGCTGGCCCAGCCCCGGCCCTCCGTTCTCACAGTGCAGTCTCATGCATTCCGTCCTGCGAGGCCGCTGACCAAGAGGCTGCCCTCAGAACCGAGCAGATGTCCTTGCCTCTGGGCTGCCCTTTGAAATATGAAGTCAAGGTTTAAAAGCAGTTCATGCTTTCCCGAACAGACTTTTTTGGCCTGTTGGCATGAGAATCTTTCTGTGCCTCTCAAGCATTCATATTTTCTAAAGGATAAGCAAAACCAGAATTGGAACCCTCTCTCTGGTGAAGTTAAATGACACGAAGTACCTGTTCCCTCCCCATGCTCTGTCTTGGGGAAACACTGCCTGTTCGTTCGCATTTGTGCTTCTTGCGGCTGCTGTCTACAGCTGATTTGAGTATCCACAGCCAAGACGATGGCTTCCCAACTGGAAAATATGTGCTCTCTGGTTCTTTACCCAGAAATTTTTATGATTCAAGCAGGAGAGAGGAGAGAGAGAGAGAGAGAGAGAGAGAGAGAGAGAGAGAGAGATATTACATGGGCTTTTAAAATTGGGATATTTTAGTATGTTTTTCAGTGTGCATGTTACAAATGTATCTTAAGGTTGTTTTTTCCTACCCAATAATGCATGGTCATTTAGAAGAAAGAAGGTAAAAGTGACTGCTGCGGTCAGGCATGTGCAAGCCTGGAGTCCCTGCTTCTTGGAAGGCTGAGCAAAGAGTATCACAAGCTGGAGGCAACTTAGTGAGACCCTGCCTGTCAGGAAAATTTAAAAGGTGATTGGATATAATTCAGTGGTAGGGTACTTATGTAGCATGCATGAGGCCTTGGGTTCAAACACACACACACACACACACACACACACAGTATAGAAATATCAATATTAAGAAAAATAATTTTATACACAAGAACAATTTGCAAGTTGGTACCTAAAGTTGATACCTAAAGTTGATAATCTAAATTCCCACTTCAGGTATCCCTTACCTGAATGGCTGCTACTCTATGTAAGTTGGAGAGAATATTAAAATTGGAAATGAATTTAGCACCTTACGGTAGCCGAGCTCATCATTATTTTCATATCCTTTGTTTTGTTCCAAGTTAGAAGCTGATTTAAGGTAGCATCTGTTGAATCCTATCTATCAACTTTTAAGTTCATGCACAGGCCTGGAGACTTAAAGAAATCAAGGATTCAGCCTTCATTAAAACCAATTATTTTAATCATTTAAATAAACACCTTTGATCTGAAGCAGATAACAAGCAGCTTGAGGGAGCTTGCGTGTGCTGTCCTTTTGGAGAAGCTGCTGTGTGAAGCTCTCCCTGCAGGGACTGCGCTCAGCCTCCGGGACATGCATGTCAGAAAGGCACTGAGCGGAACCAAAAGCAGACATTGCTGCATGTCGGGGAAACACACCTTGGATGACAGAGATGAGGGTTATAACCAACTGGGTACCTGCTCTGTTGGGACACTGGAAAGATGACAATCTATGAATACTGTGAGTGATGGTCATGTGGTCCGTTATCAGCACAAATTAAGTGGAAATCATGTATCAGGCTTTTAGACTGAGCATGGGGTAGCAGATGTTTGGTTAAGAACTTCGAGCCCTGGGCCTCAGCCAGAGGGATTTTGGTCTTCGTGTCTGGAGATGCAGGGGCAGATGGCTGGGCGGTGACCAGCAGGCTGCAAGGCAAGGATCTAGCACTGTAGCCCCTCATCTTCCGCCTGCCAGGGGCCTCCCGAGGTGCTCTGTGCACTGGCCTGGGCTGTGGAGCTGAGGACCTCCTCAAAATTGCCTCCACCGTGGTTCGTCCCACCTACTTTCGTCTGAAACAGGAAGATAAGCAAAACTGCAGTTAGTTGCTTACTATAATTTTTGCAGTGTTTTTATAAGAATGCCAAGAGCATGATAGCAGAATTCAGAAACACATTTGTCCTCAGAAGTAAGGACGTAGTCAGCCTTCTGTAGCACCGTGCTAGAATGTCACTGACATATGCACTCAGCAATATTCTCCTTACCTCTTGCGCAGCTAGGATTCTGATCCTTTCAATGGGATCATCAGGTTGCCAGGTGGCAGTACTATCCCCTTCATCCCGAGAACTGATTTGATCAGGATGGCATTGAAGTTTAGATCGGGTCCTCTCAGTGTCACAAGTGTATAAATATCCTTATGAGACTGAAACTTAGCTTTTCTACTTGGGATGTAGCAGGACAATCTGGAGTCCTGGCAGACGTCTCTTGGTGAGGACCGAGTGGCTCAATGCAAGTGATTTCTACTTTCTGCTTTCAGAGCGGATCAAGTCCCAAGCAGGGCTCATTTCCCATCCTGTGTGGCAACTGCTTTTCATATAGGAACAGATCCTACAGTGCTAGGTATGATGCTTCCTGCGGTGAGAAGTGTGTGCTTGTAATTAATGACACAGAACGCCAAGCAGTCAACTTACAGTTTAACGGTATGCATAAGTAATGGGGAGAAGTTCTTATTGAAAACCTTTCAAGAAGTATTTAATGGTCAAAAATGTTTACCCGGGTCTTCTTACTCTCACATTGGTCTTTATTCATTCGCAATGTGGAGAAAGAGGAAATGGGTGACAGAGAAGAGAGAATACTGTGGTTGTTCAACTACATATTGGGGTCTTGGCAGCACTGTCACTCCAGTGGCCCTAACCCCACTCCTGCCCCATGGGGGATGGGAGATGCAGAACTCAGGGTGTCTGTTGCCTGTGCTGTCCTTTGAAACATTTGACCAGAGTTTAAAAGCTTTTCTACATTGCTTGGGTCATAAAAATCTTTTATAAAGGACTAGGGAGCAAATATTTTCCAGTTGGGAAGCCATCGTCTTGGCCAAAGATACTCAAATCAGCCACAGACAGTAGCCACAGGAAGCGCAAAAGCAAACGATCAGGCAGTGTTGCCCCAAGACCGAGCTCAGGGCAGGAGCAGGAATCTCATGTCATTTAACTTCACAACAGGAAAGGTTCAGATTCTGATTTGCGCGTCCATGAGGAAATGAAAAGCCATCCTGAGTTGACAGACAAGCACAGGTGGCCAGCAGGACTGCCTGAGCCAGGGGCAGCGAGGAGCGTGGACCTCGCCTCGCTGCTGTCCTGGCCCTGGGAGAAGGCCGGGGAGGTCGCGCCACCCTGTGCCCTCCCCCTGTGTCCTGTGCTGTGCCTTTCTTGAGAGACAAAAGCATGGTCAACTCTGAGCCAAGTACTCCGCTAACAGCACCGGTCCCTTGAGCTCACGTTCTCCTCTGTGCCTGTCTCCCCACGTTGCCTAAGGAGACTGAAGCCAGAGCGCAGTGCTCACCGATGCTTCCTTCTCAGTTTAGTTTCCATTTGATTCCCTCAGATTAAAATATAAAAAAAAAAAGAGAGAAAGAAAAAGAAAAAGAAATGAAGTGCTTTGAAAGAAATCAATTTGGCAAAGAAAGGACAGAGATGAGGGGATTCCTAAGCACGTCGGCTTTACTGGCCGGACACTGCAGGACTGTGGCAAGGCCTCCAGGGCTTTGCTTAAGCAGACACGCGAGAAATAAGCTTTTCCTGCCCCTCCTGTTCACAGGAGCTCAACATTTGTTTCTAAAATTATAAATTTCTTTGCAGAAAGTTCCATTTGACCTGCTGAGATGTGCTTTCTAAGCTCTTACGAAATAGGTGGTTGAAACACAAATGAACAAAAAGAAAAACGCACCTAAGGTTCTGATTTAGGCTATGTAATATTTCTACCAAAAAGCGGGTGCGGTGATGGCGAGGACTGCCTTACTGGGCGGTGGGATGGCTGCGAGGCGGAGTTAGTCACCACAGCTCGCTGGGACGTAGCTGGGAGCACAAGCGTGGCCTCACAGGTGCTGACTCGGTTGTCTTGGAGGAAGTACGAAGTGCGCTCTCTGAGCGAGACAGTGCACGGCAGGCGGTGCCCTCAGATAACACTTGGCAGAGGTGCGGGCAGGACTGAACCGGGTGCACCGGAGACATCTCCATGGAAATCGGGGGACTTACAGAGCTGGGCGCTGAGGAAGAATGGCTGCATCAGGGCGGGTGCCACACAGGTCCCACCAAGCTGCGTCAGGAGACGCTGCAGGGGGCTCGCCCACAGTAGAGTGCTACTTCTCTGGAAACACAAGCATGACCTAGGTCCCCACCAGAGGTCTCAAAATCCAAGCTTATAGCGAGATGTGGGAACAGGAATGCCACATGGAAATCCACAAGGATGAACTCAACTATGCGATTTCACGGGCCGGGATTCACGAGGCAGCAGTGGAACACACATGGCGATGAAGACTCAGCATGCGAAAGCAAACAGCAGGGAATAAGCTATAGAAAGAAGGGTTAACAGTGGCTCTTGCTTAGAGGAGGAAAAGGAATGAGAAATTTGTAACCATTGAGGAAGTGGGAGGTTTGACATAAAACATGATTATCAGCTATTCTCCATTGCCTGGGTGGGCAGAAAAAGAGAAATTAGGCAGTGGTTTTCAGCTGGAAGGTGTGTGGGATGTGAGCCTTATTAAGCCCAGGGGAAATCGCACAGCAGAGTGTGCTTTCAGAAGGTCTTGATGCAGGACAATGTCCAGGGGGCAGAGCTGCGCACGTGAGCAGCGTGGGAGGCGCAGGCTGCAGGCCTCCTGTCAACTGCGTGAGAAGTACACGGTGAGAAGCCGAGGGGGTGGGGCAGACCCTTAAGTCATACTTGAACTGAGAGCCTGCCAGAGTGCCCTAAAAGCAAATCGAAATAGGCTACCCTCTAAGCTTCTGGTGCTTTCTCCACATCTCTTTTTGCTAAAGAAAGCCACAGAAGTGTAAATCCTCCTGTTTCAGAACTTATCTACTAAACAAGAGTACCATCCTGCATGGGTGGCTAAGGGTGAAAGCCAAGCATTGAGGAAGTGAGTGCTAAGTTGTGGGCCATTTCTTTAGGTACTAGATGTTCCAGGAATAAACATCACCAGTTTCCCTCATGGGCACTTGTCAGCCCTTCTCCAGTGCCTGGTTGGGGACCCTCTGCATCCTCCAGCACCTGGGCAAGGGCCCTGTGCATCCTCCAGTGCCTGGCGAGAGCCCTGTGTATATCCTGCAGTGCCTGGGCGAGGGCCCTGTGCATCCTCCAGCGCCTGGGCAAGGGCCCTGTGCATCCTCCAGCGCCTGGCCGAGGGCCCTGTGCACCTCCAGCGCCTGGGCGAGGGCCCTGTGCTTCCTCCAGCGCCTGGCAAGGGCCCTGTGAATCCTCCAGCACCTGCGTGAGAACACTGCATTCTCCATAAATAAGCACCGATCCTGCCAACCAGGACACTGAGACTGCGCCACCAGCAGCATATGGTCGGTGAAGCCAATGATGGGCCTGGGAACACGGAAAACTGGTTTTCTTCTTGGTCCTTCCACACCTGATCATGGCCCAATACAGCAGAGACAGGAAAGAGCCCCCTGGCAGAAAGGCCCCGGGATGGAATCCCGAGGAGCGCCTGGGCCCTGAAGCAGGGAGGAACCCGGCCCCGCACCGCCTTCACCTGGCATCATAATAGCTTGCCAACCAGCATCCGCTCTCGGCTTGTTTCCATCTGGACACAGATTCTGTATTTGTGAGTTTCCACAATAGCAGAAACAGAAATGGATTGCACACAAAACACTGATAATAATATCAAGATGCAATTAAATCACTGTTCAAGTGACATCCTTCAACACATCATCCTAATAGTTTCCATGATTTTCTCTGTTTTAAAAGTCTATAGCTTTGTAAAAGTGGACTGGTTTCATGTTTGCTCTTTTAAAAAAATTCTGTAGACTATTAAGGCTTAAACAATAAACCTAGTGAATCTTCGTACCTTTTGTGGAAGGGGAATTTTTTCAGTTTATGCCCAGGATCCAGTGCGTTACTATAGAATAATGCGCTTTGGGGCTTGGCTTCACTCCCTCTCCAGGCTGAGCACTGTATGCAGGCTCCCTGTGAGCTGGATGAGCAGGTGTGGGGAGCGGGGGGGAGGGGGCAGCCGTGTCACAGGCTCATGGTTAGTGTTTACTGGTCTGCATGCAAGGCAGAAGAGCTCTGGGCTGTCACAGAATGTTCACTCACACCCCAAGTTCACCTTTGTACCCCTCATCCTCACCCCAATCTTCTTGCACATGTCTGCTTCACATGAAGGGGTTAAACAGTTACCACAAATCCAATTCAGTGTAATACGTGCAATTCACCCACATGGTTTGGTACAAGGCACTCCAGGCACTGTTCAGTGCTGGGTTTTTCTGTAGCTTTCCATGGGGAGAGCAGTGCGACTGCGCACAGTGTGCCTGCATCTCTCTTCATGCTGCGGGAAGGCTGGTGGCCCTGCCTGGCCCTCACAGTTAGTGGACACGACTAAGAGACCCTGGTGAGATGGACACAGTCACATGCAGCTCTCTTCATCTGTACCTTAATGCTTGTGACAGTCGTCTCAACCCTCTCCTCAAATGATTTGAAAGTAGGAGAATTCCTAAAATAACAAAAAGAGATAGGTCAGCTGACAGCCACCCAGCATCCTAGCGTCTACACTGTTTGGGTCTCCACTCATTTCTAAATATCATCTTTCGGCGGAGCCAGCTCAGCCTGCAGCCGACACCAACCATGTTTTAAAATGTATTCCACTTCCACTAAGCTAGGTCTGTACTACACATGGGATACCTGTAAGAGCCGGATATGCAACTGTGAAATAAGTCATACAGCTTGTGACAATGATACAACTCTGAAAATGCCATTAGTGCATCATAAATCATTCCTAATGAGTCAACAGAGTGATGGCTTAATTTGTCACCGACTAATAAATTGCTTCTATCACATCTTTATAATTCATAGTTTAAAAAAATTTATATTGTAAGCAGCAGAAAAAGTCTCTGAAGAATGTCATGTCTGACTTTCTTTTACTTGGCGTTTTAAAGTTTCTTTTTTCAAATGTGAGACAAGATAGAAATAGCTCAAGGATGGGAAAAAATTCCTACACTTTTTCTTATCCATGCCTTAAAAAGTAATCATTTTGACAAGTTCCATGAGCAAGTGTTGCTGAGAGTTAATGCCTTTGTTACTTCATGTTGAAATACACCCATGGCCTAATGTCTTCTGATTCAGTTGTGCTCATAGCATATGTTAGTTTTCGTCCCCAAAAGGAGATAACTTGTTCTCTTATCAGGGCCTTTGAAGCTTCCAGGAGTCTCCGGTGTGACTCCTTCAGGGTGGTACTGCACACCATCGTGTTGCTCTAAGTGGACACACTTAGGTCGCTCGGCGTTTTCTGGCTCCCTGCGCTGGGCTTGACCATGTTAATATTACAGTTAATATTACGGTTCATTGCTGATATCACTGAGTGCAACTCCAGAAGCAGGAACTGTGCTACTGAAAGATGCAACTTAAAACTTATATCCAAGTCAGCTTTTGGCAACAGATGCCATTATTTTTAGGTCAAAGAATTCAACTAAAAGTTACTACATCTCATAGGCCACTGAGTGAAAAAAAAAAAAAAAAAAGGAAAAAGAAAATGATGAAGGGCCCAGAGGGGCTTTCGAAGGGAGAACGGTTATAAAATGTGTCTTTCACTGTAAAGTTCAGAGTGAACCAGGGCTTTAGTACTATCATGAGGTGACTAATATAGAGAATACCTTTTGGGTGATTTGGGTTTTATTGGGAATGATCCCTTGAGCATCCAAAGCTGAGCTGCACTTAGACTCAGACTACATAAATTAGCAGTCTGGTGGTGCCAGAGGCCACAGGCATGCCACCAAACCCTGTATGGCATTCAGACACTGGTCACCTTCCTCTGAGCGATGCTTCGCATTCCTCTGTTTTGTAATGAAACATTACTGCAGTTACGCAGAGTGGCTCGAAAGTAGAGGCTGAGGCACGCCCTGCCACTGCAGGTCCCATGTCACCCATCAGTTAGTTCGTGGGCATGTGTTAGATTAGTGAGATCAATTTTCCTTTCAAAGTTAATTTCAAGAAGTTCATGAGATTGCATCTGACATAGAAGTCCTGGTGTATAGGGAATCCTGCCTCACAGAGAAAAATCACATTAATTTTTTTCCATGCCTTTTTTTTTTTGATCCTCAGACTCAAAATTTGTTAAGGAAAGAAGCTCAATGTCTCAGGCTGCCCCATGCTTTTCAGGGGCTCACCTGCCAGGAGGAAAAAATTCATGTGAAGATGAACTACACAACCTTTAATTCTATATTCCTTATTTGCCACTAAGTACAGAAAACGAAATACGCTACTGTGGCTGAGTTTCCAAATCATTCAATAAACCAAAAAACTGCGATGTAGAAGAGACACCCCTGGATGGAAAGGAATAGGCATTCTAAATCACACTTGGATGCCTGCTGGGGAACAGGCAGGGGAATCTGTTTTATCCAATTGACTCAGGTCATGTGAGACCACAAACCTTTAGCGATACAAATTGCCCTAGAAGTAGTTTGGTATAGTTCTGGTTAAGTGGAGGGAGGGCCCAGAGCCCGAGCTGCAGCCTCAGCT
This sequence comes from Octomys mimax, assembly GCA_002564305.1. NCBI lineage: Eukaryota > Metazoa > Chordata > Mammalia > Rodentia > Octodontidae > Octomys > Octomys mimax. Next base: position 5,835 of record NDGM010986546.1, on the reverse strand, counting down.
TACTGCAGCAAGGGCAGCAGGGCCCCTGAGTACCCTGTGAAGGGCAGCAGATCTCACTCTTCTATGTTTAAATATGCTGAAACAGATAGCATCCAGGGGGCTCTTACCACACTGCCATGGTGGTCCCTGGCACAGCTGGGCCACAACCTGCCTCTTCTGGTTCCAATCCCATGTCCCGCCCTCCAGACCCCATTTGTATCAGTCTGAATTGATCTGGTTGTATCACTGGGCCATGCAACCTCGAGCCTAGGAATGTCTTTCTCACAAGTTTTCAACTGGCCAGTATTTTAATTATATCATTTAACAGGCACCCGTTTACCTGAGAAACCTAAGGACACCCTATCCTGTCTAGGACAGCAGCCTCCTAGTCTTGTAGCCATTGCTTAAGTGCTCTCCTGGGCTTGTGTTTAGTTCTGCTGCAAGATGACATACCTTGCCACCCTTGCAAGGGTTAAGGGGTCCCTGTGCTGTTTCAAACAACTTCCTCTGTTTTGACCTCACAACATCCATCCATGCAAGGTGACCCTTAGTTCTTGCACTCTCCAGGTAAGGTGCTGGAGGCTGAGGTAGGTTAAGTCACACAGGAAAAGCTGTATTTTGAGATAGGATGTGTTGTGAAAAACCCAGGCCCATCACTCCATCTTCCTGCAGAACTTCTGACCTTTCCCCAGAAGACGACCAGACAGAGGAAGAGGCAGAACACGGGCCTTTGGCTATTTCCATCCCATAAAGCAGTGGGAGGAAGCTCCCACAGCAGCCCCAACCTGGTGACCCTTCACACACTTTCTGTGTTAATCATCTATAAAATATTTTACACACATTACCTCATAGCAGGCATACTTATGGAATGGCGAATGGAGTAGCTGCAGGACAAAAAGGGGGAGAAGCACAATATAAGTAAATGAAAAACTTCCTCTTTACATTCTAAAACAGCAATTTTAAATATCAGAACTACCCCTGCCCACTCAATCAAGATGGTTTTCCTTGGCATGAGGAGACATAGCTTCCAGGGCTGTAGGGAAGAGTGGGTAGAGAGGCCATTACTGGGTGGCATTTTACTTCCTCTCTGTAGGGTCCCTACAGGAAGTCCAAGTGCCTGGTGCCCCTGCTGGTCAGCCCCATAGCCCCTCCAGGTCCAGCTTTGGTCTCCACTTCATGATGCCATTTATGCTGGCTACCATGGAAGGCAGGACTTCCTGTTCATCTTGATTCCTCTGTCTAGAACATCCGTGCACACACACACACAAGGTTTCTAAGAATCTTAAGAGACTCATCCTCTCAGTCCTATGGATTGGGTCATTTTCCACTGAATCCCACTCAGAAATCAGGCGGGGCAGAAGGTGGGAACAAGAGGGATGCCCGTGTCCTGAGCTGATGCTTGGGCCCCTGCCCCACTTGTCAGTATAGTCTCTGCTGTCTCTTCTCCCAGGGACACAGTGAGTCTTGGGTCAAGTGTGTCCCCTGTCCCTGTGTACTCACTCAGGCCGTCACTATGGGCATCCTCTACTAAGATATTCAGGGCGTATTTGTGGTCTTAACTCTAGACACTCCATATAGAAACTATGGACAAAACATCTCCTCAGAAATTGCATTTAAAAGCCATCACTAAAACAAATTCAGCATTACAAATCCATATACCTCTTTATATATAAACAACACTTAGGAAACAATAGTTTATATAAAATTCTAGCTAAGCTTTACTTAATTCAGAAGCCAGAAATAACTGTTGCAATCTTTTAAACATATTTTTTCCAATAACCTTTCTTCCGTCGGACTTTAGAAGGTACAGTAAATTGAAGCTGAAACATTATAGTGCAGAACTTCATGCAAAAAAAGTGTGCAGGAGGTGTGGTGGCTTAATTGTATCAAACAAAAAGAAACAAGGTGTATGCACCATTTTGCTGGTGTCCACATTGTAGGACCCAGTTTCTTTTACTGATTTAAACACAAAACAATAAATTTTTAAAAAGTATGCCTAAAAACAGAAACAAAAGCAAAAGCAAAAATAAAAATAAACATTTGGGAAAAGTCAGAGAAGCTCAACAATTGTGAGGAATAAGTTTTTCTTTCTCAGTTTAACTTTCTGAAAGATTTGTAAAAAATACCCCACTCTCAATGTCAAGGATTTTTTTTTTCTTTTTGCTGAATCGGGGATTGAACTTGGCCCTTGCGCTTGCCAGGGAAGCGCTTATTTTACTGAGCTATCTCCCCGACCTCAATTTCAAGGATTTAAATGTTCCTCTTTTGATTCCGAGGACCTATCCAATCTAGGAAGAAGTGATGCAGAGAAAGCGGCTGCTCAGCAAATAAAGCTGGTGAGGATGAACAGTCAGGGGGTAGAGGGGCTCCTGGGGGAGGTCCAGCGCCTCGTCAGGGTCTGAGCTCTCTGGCGCCGCCTGGCCTCCTCCAGCCCTGGCTCCCAGCGCGGGGCACGCTGCTTACCCGATGGAGTGAGACCTGCGGCCCGGCAGCAGAGGGAAAGCAAGGGCAAAGTTAGCAGAGGGCATGCACAAAGGCCACCGACCGCCCCTGCCATCCCCTCCCACGGGCTTAAAGGCCAGACCAGCTACCCGCCTATCCCTGTCCAGAGCACCCCGTGAGCCCGCTGCCTGCCAGGGCCAGGCTCCCGGACCCCTACGGCGCCCAGGCCAGCGGAGCAGAGCTCAGGTCCCCTGTGTAGCACAAAACTTAGGACCTCTAGCCTGGTCCTAAGGCACACCCAGGGGAGAGACCGCTAAGTGTGTGGAGAACGACTAAACATCTTCTCTCCAGGATAACGGGGGCTGACGTCGGGCCTTCCCTGTTCTAGGGGAGTATTTGTTTGGACCAGTGTTTTAATACCACTGAAATGATTATCAGTTTTCCTTGCAATGAAATCAGCTCCTCCGTGCCGGGTCCGGAGGATCTCGGTGGGTTCTGACAGTGCAGCAGCAGACACCGTGCCCGCGGCTCGTGCCCCCGCTCTCGCTGCACTGTCCTCTTCCATACCAGCTTGTTAAGATGGTTCTTGAACGCTGGGCAAAATCCAGCCATTTGGGAGGTCAAGACAGAATTCAAACACTAAATATAGATATTTGCCTTTGGGTAACAATAGCTTAAGAATCAAAAAAACAAATGCACTTGGATTTTTCTTTGAGGTTCCTAGGATTAAGCCTAAGACCTCACACATGCTAGGGAAGCATGTCCCGAACTGCAGCGACGTCCCGAACTCGTTCTATTTTTATGTTGAGGGAGGATCTCACTGCATTATCCAGGCCGTCCTCAAATTTGTAATCCTCCTGCCTCAGCCTCTGGCATAGCGAGGGTGAGTGTTGTGTGTCACCACAGCTTGCTACCCACAGAATTTTCAAAAAGAAGTTAAATACTTAGGTGAAAAGGTTTCTTTCTTTCTTTCTTTTTTGTTAAAGAGTGTGAACGCTGGAGAGACTAATGAAATTGATTTCTAAAGAAAACTTTATTGAGGCACACTAGCTAAATTCAAAAAGTACAATAATTCTGTGTAAGATAACTTTCCTGCATATAAGAGAATAATTAAAACTGGTCAGTGTTACATACTTTTTAAAAAGTAAGATGAAGACATTTGATTCTCACGTTCAAAATCTGCCTTCATGTCCACCCTACTTTTATTATGCAGGAGAGAAGTATGAAAAGGGATAGCACAGACGGTGCTTATTTAAATGTTTTGCTACTATCACCAGGCATGGCAGTCCACGTCTTAATCCCAAAACTTGGGAGGCTGAGGCAGAAGGACTGCTGCAAATTTGAGGCCAGCCTCAGATACATCATAAGACCTTTGGGAAAAATAAATAGAAAAATAAATACATAAATAAATAGTCTTACTATGGCTAAGTGCTGGGTGATCATGGAATTAATAAAAATGAAATAAAATATATTAATATTTTGCTAAGGTTTGGAAAAAAATGCCAGGTGGTTGTGCAGTATAAAAAACTGCGATCTAGAACAACTGGTGGCAGCAAATCGCTCTGAGTGTCCGTGTACGCTGAAGTCTCAGCTTAGCAGGAATCAGGAGGTGCTGCGGCCTGCAGAAACTCCTCCGAAAGAGAGCTCTTCCGCTTTTTTATTCGTGCCCTGCCCGCTTCCGGTTTCCCCAGGGAAGGCTTATCTCTGGGGCCACACCCTGTGCCCCGCCCTGACAGCAGAAAAGCTTCCCACGCGCGGCAGATCGCGGTCGCTGGCAGCGACCCCTCAGCCGGGCGGGGACGCCGCAGAGCGCCCGCCACGCACCGCATGTCCCCGAGCTTCCGGCTGAGCGCGGTGCCCACGTTGCTGAGCGCGGCCGTGGCCTTCTGCCCCGCGTGGCTCAGGGTCTCGTGCGTCTTCTTGTAGCTGGAAGAAAAGGGAGCCGTGGTGAGCAGCGCGGTTTCATCTTATTTCATTTTGTATTTTTATGACCATCTCCTTAAAACATTCATCTTTATTCTCTCCTCATACTTTGAAAATTCCTTTTCCCACGAGGTGGAGGAAGAAAATGATCCGCAGGACGCTTGTTTTATTTACTGCCGGGGGATGGTGCGTGGGCTGCGATCCTTTCAGTCTGGGTTCGGGCAGAATGTCGGCCTGAAACCCAAGCTAAGCGGGCAGAGCTTTGGGCACCCATAACGGAACGAGCTGGGCATCATGCCTATGCCTGAAACCCCAGCAATTGGGAGGCTGAGGCACGAGGATTTCCAAGAGTTCAAGACCAGTCTGGGCTACATATTGAGTTCAAATTCAGGCTGTACTACATCTAAAAGAAAAAGGAGAAAGAGAAGAAGGAGGAGGAGTAGGGGGAGAAGAAGAGGAGGAGAAAGAGGAGGAGGAGGGGGAGGGGGAGGGGGGAAGGAGGAAGGAGAAGGGGAGGGGAAGGAGGAGAAGAAGAAGAAGAGGAAAAAGGAGAAGACTCAAAACTTGTCTTAGATAGTTCAGTGAACTAAAGCGCTTACTTAGGTAGATGCAGGGACCAGGGTTCCAGCCCTGGTGTGTTGTGCCAGCCCCGCCGCCGCGCCCCCCCCCCCGGGGGGGTGGGGAGAGATGGAGATTGAGACTGGGCCTGGTGGCAGGTGCCTGTAATCCCAGCGTTTGGGGGCTGAAAATTGGAGGATCACTAAGAGTCTGATCATGCGAGACCCTGTAGACCCCGTACTAAATACATTTTTAAAAGTCTGAATGAATCCTTGGGGAGGGGGGAAATGCTGGGTCTGCCACAGGGCTAGAAAGAGTCTCCTTTCACATGGAAACCACACTGGAGAGACCTCAGAGTCCCAGGAGGCTCATGTCCTCAACGGGGCATCTTCACAAAGGACTAGAGCATATTAGAACTTAGTTCCTAAGGATCAGCAGGCAAAGACAACCACCAGAAAAACAGCAAAATACATGCTGTGTGTCACAGGTACCTCAAACGCCTACCAGGGCTCTTTTGGGCCAGGTGAAAATTGAATCCTGTCTGGGTATTAGGAATGCACCAGCTTTTTTCCCACTGAGTAGCTTCAGGGAAGAAAAGGCTCAACCCAGAGGCACACACTATGAGGTAGCATCAGAGGCTCAAGTTAAAGCCAGAGATAGGAGGCCTTCGTTTTCCCTTCAGTTTGTAACTTAGCACACAAGAAGAAAAGTCATTTTGAAAATAAGAGAACTTTCCTCACTTTGCTACGAGACCACCTGATAATCAAAATATTTCTAAATCACCAGAACATTGCCAGCATAGTTCAGCATTTTATCTTCCTCAGTTTAAAAAGCAGCCCAATAGAAGCACGAGTACAAAGCAAACGGGTGCTCTGGCTTGTGTCTAGATGTCTCCCCAAACACGGTGTCGGGGTGGCTGGATCAGGGTGCGTC
>NDGM010986516.1:0-12496 GCA_002564305.1 Octomys mimax | reverse complement strand
CATAACACACATCATCTGGAGTCCAACAGCCAATGCAGTCCTTCTTCCCAGCAGAAACCTCCCCAGTCTGGTCTTTACAGGCAGGATTTCTATCAGGATTCTGGTCTTTAGTGTTCTGACCTGAATCTCCCACACAGAACAGCTGAAGGCACAACAGACTTCTCTTTTAGGTAATATCTCCAGATCTTTCCTGTCTCTTCCCATAAGCCATTCCCAAACCCTCTTGAACGACACGGTCAAGTATAGTCACAGCAACAACCCCACTTCTCAGTACCAAATTCTGTCTTGGTTATTTTTCTCTTGTTGCTAGCACAAAATACCTGGCACCCAAAATTAAGGAAGAAAATGTTTATTTAGCTCACAATTTGTGGAAGTTTCATCCCACAGTCAGCTGGCTCCAAGGCAGAGTGACACATGGCAGAGGGCAGCCAGCCATTCATGGTAGCTGAAAACAGCAAAGAGAAAAAGGGAAGGAGCTGCAACAGTTAGCAAGCCCCTCTCCCTTCCTTATATTGTATTCAAGTCGCCCGCCCCAGGGCAAGTGTAACACTCACACTCAAAATCCCCACATTGGATCATGGATTAATCACAAAGTCTAGAACCCTGCCTCAATGACCACACAAGGCTTTGGGGGAACAACTAGTCACAAATCATAATAACCAGGAAGGAGAAAGAAAGACAAAGAGGAAAGGGAAGAGGGATGTAAGAGAACAAAAGTGAATGAAAAGATGAAGAAGAATGAAGGGAATTGAAGGGAAAATGAGAGTGGGGGAAAATATTTGGGGCACATGGAACAAACACAGCATTACTACATAAAAATGCCTGTACAGAAAGAAGAAGGGCATAAAAGTCACAAAAGCTAACCCAAATCATTGGTAGGCATTGGAAAGATGCCAAATCCTATTATTAATCAAGGATATGCAATCTAGTAAAATGTCCATATTAGTCAAAAACTGGAATGACCCCAGTGTCCATGAAATGTAAGTAAATGAGATGAAGTCATACTACATAAACTTTAGAAATAAAAATAAGCGGACTATCATCACAACACAATAATATGAATGAATTGCAAAAACATAATGTGGAGTTTTAAAAAGGGGGAAAATCAGTGCAATGTTTATATACAGCTACATGTATAGGAAGATCAAAATCAAGCAATATCATAGAGCACCACCTGTAGAGATTCATGTTTAGTTGAAACTGAGTCAAAGCAAAATAATGGTTCCAATGAGTCTGGGCAACAAAGGCAGATTTGAGGGTTTTTTTCAGATTTGAGATTTTTCAGAGGCAGGAACAAGTTCTTTTCTTGCTCTTTGAGAATCACACACACACACACACACACACACACACACACTCACCTCTGGTGACTTCTGGTATTGAGCACAGGACACAAAGCCACAAAAAGTCATTTATCTGCCTCAAAGAATCAGAACCTTTGTGTTCTTTGGGTAAACACACATCTGCATCTACACAAAGCACCGCATTTCCAATCAAAAGAGAATCAATTCTTCCCAGGATAAGGGAGATTTGGTTAGACTTTCTTCCCCCTGCTTCCTGAGCTTTTTTCTTTTTACTAAGTTAATTCTTCTGACTTTCGATGCATTAAATATAGTAGGGCCCAAGATTGTTCTTCCTGCTGGTCAACATGGATCCTGATGCCCTCTCTGAGCAGCAGCCTGAGTGTGCAGGAGATAAGACACAGAAGGAGACAGACGGGGCCAGCACTATGGTGGGATATGGACAGGTATGTCGTTAGCACAGCATAGTGGGGTGAAGGCTCTGGGAGGCGGAGCTCAGTGGGGCACTAGGTCACTGGGCTGCCCTCTTTCAGCCCTCACTTTGCTTCCTGGACTGAGGTGTCACCTGCCATTGCCATCTTCTACCTCACCAAGGGGGCAAACAAGTGGGGCCCCCAGCCTCTTCCTGGACTTGGACTCTCCAGAGCTGTAAATTAAATTAAACTTTCCTTTTCCAAAATTTTCCACCTCAGACATTTCATTAGGGTGGTGGGAAGCTGACTAAAGCAACAAGGGTGAAGGGTGAGGGCTGAGAGGCAGACTGGACTTGGGGGAAAGGTGGAAGGAGATGGAGCCTGGGCAGGGCAATGGGGGCTTGGAAGAGGTGAGATGCTTCTCTAGAGGCACATCTTACCCACACTAGCTCCTTCCTGGCTCTCCAATGTGGGCAAGAAGCAGGACACATCATGTCCTCGCCCCAAGATCCCAGGCACCTGGCCCAGGCTCCCTTTCAAGCTCACTCCCCCATTCTCCTCCACACAGCCCACCTGCATCCTCTTGACTTTTCCTCAGCCAGGTCCTCGCTCATTTGTCACCAACGCCTGGGCCTGAGGTACTTCCCAATTTCCCCTCACAGCCTCCTCCATGTAGAACATCTCCCCTCCCTCACCACACTCACGCTGCGTTTCTATCCACAGACAGTGAGGTGGCTCCCCTCTTCCCCCTCACCAAGCATCATGTTTTCCTTCTGGCAGATAGCAAATGGCTCTTTCCTCTCCCCCACAGCTCTCATGTCTTCCTTTTCCCCAACCAGGCATCAGGACGTCCTGCCTTGTATCTTTCGTGCCTCCTCTCAAATGTCACAAACATTTTTACAAATGATTATCATTGAAACTTAGTAATGCATTTTGATTGTCCATACATAATCACAGAATACACAGGACTGACTCAATATGTGTCTACCAGAGATCACCCAATGTAAGTAGCTCACCTGTCACCTCACCTCTTCTCCAGCTAAGCTGAGTATACAATTTGGTCACTGCTGGCACTGACTGTGTTATAGATGACTAGAACTTGCTTCTCTTTACTCACAGCATTTTTTATACCCAGGAACCAACCTCTCTGTGTCCCTGTGTGCCCTCCCCTCCAGGATCTGGTGTCCACCACTCCCACCTGTGCCTCTGTGGGTCCACTTCCTAAGCTTCCATGGCCAAAAAGATGATGTGGTACTTGTCTCTCCAAGCCTAGCTAACTCTTCTTAGCATCTGTCTTCCAGGCACTTCTGTGTTGCCTCAAGTGACAGAATTTCCTGCTTTTTGATGGCTGAATTGTTTTTTACTCCACTTACAAACCTCATTTTCTTTGATTCATTCAGGCATGCACAGCCACATTGCAGCTGAGGTGAGCGAGCCATGTGACAGTGAATACAGGAGCACGCATGTCCCTGACCAGCTGTCTCCTGTCCAAGGATAAATGTGCAGTAGTGGGATGGTTAGATCCCACAGCAGTCTGGTTTCTGAGCATCCTCCAAGGCTTTTTTCATTATGACTGCACTAATTTGCATTCCTCTCAGTGTAGGGAAACCTCTTTCCACACAAAGGGTGGTACCAGCATTCTTCCCCTTTCTGCCCAGTTCCAGTGTCTAGAGCTGAGTGTGCAGGCCACCCGCTTACCCCATCTCATCTATACCTATAGGTTTGGTGTTGGCAGGGGATAAAAGCCCCAGAGCAAGTGCAAACCACAGGGTGATGCTTTCTCCTAACTGAGCTTAGCTTGTGCTTTGGCCTGCCATCTATCAGGGCAAGCGATTCCTTTCAGAGCCTGAGTAACGCCTGCTTTCCCACAATTTGCTTCCAAAACCAGGCTCCTGCATGCTGAGCTGGGGACACAGGGCTCTGTGGGTCTCCATGCTGAACTGCAAACACAAGACTCTGTGGGTAACCATGCCACCTTCTACCTACCTGCAGTCTCACCAGGCCAGAGTTCCCATTGGTCATTGGTCCATGTGGATCATGCTTACCACCACCTCACATGTGGGCACTTAGCACATCCTGCCCCTCCTGGCTCAGTGGCAACCTAGGTGCAGCCCCCACACAGGATCACAGATACCCAGGTCAGGTCGCTGTGCAGGTCCACCCATTGGCACCACCATCAGTGAGGTCCCACTGCCTCGGGAGGCTGCCTGAGAGCAAACAAGGCACATACTCCCTGTGCCAGGGACACCCACTGTCTTTGAAGTGCTCTGCCCCACCTACTGGGTGGGATTCCAGGAATTCCAGCAAGCTGCACCCTCTGCCTGTACCCCCTCCATGAGGACAGGGTCACAGATCAGCTTAGGTGACTGGAAAAGAGAAGTTGCAAGAGGTAGGGAAGGAGGAAGAGACCTGTCAACACATAGTACTTGCACATGAGTGTGACCACATGGCTCCGCTCACGTGGAGTCTCTCTCTCTCTCACATGCACACCCTTATGTGCATCATTCTTATTCTTATTCTCTTACAGTTTTGGTTGTCAACACTAGCTTGTGTTCAAATCCCCTGATGTAGTTGGGGTCATGTCTAGGATCCCCAGTGCACCAGGCCTAGTTGTGGGCCCCAAATCTACTCTCCCTCATAGCTGGTATGGCATCAGTGACTATCGCTTTTGAGCAGCTTTCATAGTAACTGCATTATTTTTTATTAAAAGATACTTTTACCATGCAATAATTTAGTCCTACAGGAGGGTCACAGAACACATGCAGCATTCTGATTGCTTCACATCCAGTTTGCTCCATGTTTACATTTCAGTAACCGAAGCATAGTGGTCAAAGCAGAACTGCACCATGGGCTGTATCTGTATTACACAACTTTTCCACAGAGTACTGTTTTTGCTTCAGGGTCAAATCCAGGATCCCACATCTATCAGCAGCCGTCTCTGCAGCATCCTTGTCCTTCACGACCTTGACAGTTCCCTCAAGTCCTGGCAATAGTTCAAGGAAACACCTCTCTATGGGCATCATCTGCAAGTTAGCTCTGTGACAGCACCCAGATGATGTTGACTGGGGAGTTCTTGGCTGGATGAGTCTGAAGACCAATACCTGTTGGAGTCTCAGATGTCAAAATCCCAAATAAAATCCAGGCGCATTGCACTGTGGCAGACACTGAGAAGTCCACGTCCTTAGTCCCCAAAATGCCTGGAAGGGCAGAGGGCCACTCTCTGAATTGGATAGAAGGCAGTGTTGTAGGGTTGGAGGGCCACGTGTTGACCCACTCACTCTTCTGTTCACCAGGGCCACCATGTTGGTGCCACATTTTGCCACAGTGGGTGTGGCAAAGCCAGGAAGAGAAAGCAGGTTTCCTAACTTCATGCCTCGCAACCTCTCCCTGCCCCATGCACGTTGCTTTTGAGCAATCTTATGAACAACCAGCTCCTCGCATCCAGCAGCAGGGACAGGGTCATTCTCCAGCCTAGGCTAGGCTGGGGGTGCTATGGGCTCAGGCCCAAGGCCAGCTTATCAGGACCTGAGATACCAGCACATGTGGTCCCCACTGGCCTCCTCACCTGTCCTGAGCCTCACTGTCCCGCCCAGCTCAGGCCTGGCTGGGCCTGCGGAGAGCTCCAAACACACTCACCTACTGAAAGGTCTGGAAGCAGAGCCACCGCCCTGGTTGTGGGTTGCTCCTTCAGCCAGCAGGAGCTGCAGAGCTGGCCACAGTCTCAAGAGCAGCTCTCATCCCATGAGCCGGGAACCAGGGATGAGCAGCTTCGGACTCAGAATGCACAGCGCAGAGCTGGCTCCACAAAGTTCTGTGAACGAACCTTGGGTGCCTCAGGACCTGGAGGCAGTCTTGGGGTGACAGTACTGCACTGTGTCTTGATTTCGGGGCTGGTTATATGACTACTATATGCGTTTGTCAAAAATCATGGAAAAACACATCGACAAATGAATTGCACTATATACAAAGTACACCATGGTAAACCTGACCTCTCTCCTTCTCCCCCCTAAAATCCTGGCACGGTAGACACAACTTCTTGAGCACCCACAATCAGCTGAGCAGCAGAAGCTAGAGCTACAAACACAGGAACTCCCCTTGCTCAGCCTGAGCCTGACACAGCTGAGGGGCTGGTAGTTCAATGGGCAGCAGACTCCAGGAAGCAGGGTGCAGGGCAGTATTGGGGAAGAGGGCTGTAATGGGCAGCTGTGTTAACAATGCAGTTCTTAGGGGCCGGGGAGACAGCTCAGTAGAATAAGCGCTTCCCTGGCAAGGGCAAGGGCCTGAGTTCAATCCCCAGTTCTGAAAAAAAACGAAAAAACAATGCAGTTCTTCCCGACCCAGGACTCAGGCCCTGCCCCCCATTATGGGACTTTTCAGCATCTTAATCACCTGAGCCAATCTCCTAGTCAGCTTCCTTCTCTCTGTCTCTACCACTGTATATCCCATGGTTCCACCTCTCTGTAGAGCTCCTGTATACATGATTTTCCTTGGAGTGCAGAAACCACCAAGTTTCTCCCTCACCTCCAAAGAACATCTGCATTGTCACCTGGCAACAATGCATGAAGCTGCAATAAGCCGCTGTGCAGTGGTATGTTTTTGTGTGGCCATGATTTCTCTTCCTCTAATGCAAGGAGAGGAGGCCCTGCAGCAGTCTGAGTGGACATTCAGCTTGGTAACAGCCCAGACAGAGGGGTCTTGGTGTCCTGTGTCTTCCTGATGCAGTCATTCCAACAAGCAGCACCCTGGTGTCTTGCCCTGGCTTCAATGCGCATTTCCTAATGACTAGTGAGGCGAGCACCTGCCCTTGGGCTTCCCAGCTCCTTGTGTGTCCCCTCGGTCCCTGGCCAGCTGCCCGCTGTTGGCCCTGTGGGAAGTAGCATCTCACAAGGAGTCCCAGGAGCACAGAGTGTGAGGAGCGCATGGCAGAGGGAAGTGCTGCCCTCAGGGTGGCCCGAAGTGAGAAGAAAGAACTGTGTGTCAAAGGTCCTTCAAGACTCTTCCCCCAGTGACCTGGTTGCTCCCACCAGGTTCCTCCACCTCCTGATAATACCTGGGGCTGGGAACATGCAGGACTTTTAGGGACATTTATCTAAGCTGTAGAACTCTCCTTTCGCAAAGTGCCCTTCCGAAGCTCTTCCTCGTGGTTAAAGATTGGATATTTGGGTGGCTTTTTTACTTTTTCAAGAGAATCTGGAAATTTAAATTTTCACATGGAACTTTCAGATTTTTAAGATAATCTCCATTTAAGATACATAGACAGAATCCCAATTCCCTGAGTAACATGTCCTCCACAGTGACATTTTCAATCCCAAGTCTTCTGAATCCAAACCCAGTGCTCATGCCACTAGACCAGAGTATTCACCATGTGGACCAACCATCCCACTACAGCCACCTGCCTTATGGTGGCCACAGCATCATGGAGATGCCCAGCTCCCACACACCCTCGCTGAATGGCGAGACATTTTTACTCTTATTAAGATCATGCAGAAATGAGTTGTGTAAATGTCGCCCTCAGAGGCAGCATGGTCAAACTCATGCATACAAAAAGTAAAATGATGGCTGTGAGGAGCTGAGAAGAGGGAACCAGGAGGAGCTGTCATTTGCTGAGTGTATGTGCTTTGCATCACTAAGACACAATACCCAACACCCACAGCTCAGAGGAAGAGAGGATGCATGTGGCTCACAGTTTAAGGGGGCTCAGTCCATGGTCAGCTGCTCCATGACAGGAACATCATGGCGGAAGGGTGTGGAAGAGCACAGCTGCTCAGTGCATGGTGGCCTGGGAGTGGAGCAGGGGAAAGGTGCCAGAGAGGAAAGGGCCCAGGGCCACATATGGTACCCACAGTCACTTCTCCAGGACCCACCCAGCATGCCCAGGAGCAGCTCTACCTCTCTGCTTGGGGCTTTTTGATCCAAAGAAGTCCAACATAATGGGATTAATGGTCACTCTAGATGGAAAGTTTAGGCTGTGGAAGGTGGAAGGGGCTGGATAGAGTGGTTGCAGCATGGCCAATGTGACACTGAGCTGTATACCTAACATGGCTAAGATGATATATTTTGTGTTCATTGTGCTACAACTATTAAAAGTGTAAAGTAATGTCAACAACAAGGAGGAACAGACAACAAAGAAAGCAAACATGCACATTTCATTATTCTACCTCGGAGGTGTCACATCCACTGCAGGGACAATGCGGGGTCCTGCTGTGTGGACAGAGGGGCCCCATGTGGAGATGGCATCTTTGAACTCCATAGTGCTGCCCAGGGACTAAAATTCCATTGGAGATTTTGTGTTCATGGGTGGCACCTTGGAAGTGGATGCAAGGAGACATGCTGGCTGCCATTGTCTGTCACAGGCAAGTCTGGATCTGGTGACTGTCAGAGTCCCTCCCAGCCACAGTTAGAAAAGGATCTGAACCTGTGAAGAAAGCGGTCTTCACAAAGCACTCTGCGCCCCTCTTCAGTGGGAAGGCGGTCTGCTGGCAGCAACAATGGTTTTCACGGATGTAGGCCAAGGCCGTCGGACCAGCTGTGTCAGGCTCGCCAGGGACAGCAGCCGAGGGCAGCAGAGCTGTGGACCAGCATTCTGGGGGCCGCCTGAAATCCACTCTCACATTGACAAGGGAGCCACGTGAGTCCCTGGTCCTCCTTCAGTATCCAGTTCAAGGTCGCTATGGCTGCTCTGTGATTCTGAAGGGCCCCAGCACGCCCACCCTGGCCACGTGACTGCTCTTCCTGGGGACGGCCCCATCATGGGGGCCAAAAGCTACTGCTTTATCTGCGGGGCCAGCTCAGCAAGCTGGGGATCGAACCCTGGTCCCTGTGATTGTCTAAGCAGGTGCTTTAGTCCACTGAGCTATCTGGCCAGTCCAGGCCCTTCAATTTTGAAGTTTCTAATTCTTGAAGGGAGAGTAGACATGCAACCTTCGTGTCCCTGAGCAGAACAAGCACAGCCATGAAGCCCCACCTGCAGTCCTGGGGACTCCCGGACTCTTAGCATGCAGTTAGCCCTCCGGTGGAACAGACTGTCCTGCCCTTGCATACCCATTTCTCCAGAGCTACGGGATAGCATGGCCTCAGATTCAGCCACTATTATACTGCCTTCTCTATTTTGTCCACAAACCACCCGTGTTTACTTTGCATTCATCATTACATAGCCTTTGAACCCATGTTTTGCATTAAGTAAACTGCAGCCAGAGGGACACCTTCCATGATGGGCACACAAATACCCTAGTCCAGCTAGGAGACAGAATGCTGCCTCCTCTGAAGGTGAGGGTCTGAGGCGAGCTGATAGTTTGAATCTCTACTTCAGACAGTGCCAATGCTGTTCGCCAGGGGACAATTTTACAACTACTATTCCCAGTACAGCATCCTAGAAATCCATGATCTTGCAAGGTGCTTTATTTTTTTTTCCCCCAGTTCTGGGAATCAAGACAAAGCCTTCTCCTGAGATCACCTCCAGTCCCCCAAACATGCATTTACCACACTGCAATTAGAAAGGCTAAGAAAGAACAACGAGGCCCTTTCCACACAAAGAGAGCCCTCAGCCTGCCACAGTGTCCTGTGCTGTGCCACTGCTGTCTTCTCATTGCATTGGGCCACAGGCAGAGACCCTGATGATCCAGTTGTGTGCGTGAACTGGAGCGAGTCCCAGCTCTTCCCATGTATACCAGGATAGGATGGAATTAGGCAACTGGAGAGTCCTGCTGCTAGATGCTGGGGGCCCATGAAAGCCTCACCTGAGAGAAGACTGCGTCATACCCTCAGGGGCAGAGACACTGTGATGTCCCATGGGGTCAGTGCTCCCTGAGCTACCCATGACAGAGCCTTCCTCAAAACTGGCTTAAGTGGCAAGAGAGTATACTGGCTCTTAGAATGGAAAAATGTAGGACTAAATTCAGGCGGAACAAATGCTGTCAGTGGAGCAAGAGTCCCTGGTCACATTGACTTTCCTTTGCCCGCTCAGCCACTGCTGAGTTCTTCCCAGCAAAGGCATCCTGGCCCCTGCACTTCAGTCTGACATCCAGCCCACTCACACCTCTGCCAGACTGTAGCAGAAGCCTCAGTGCCAACTCTCAGTGGGCCCCTCATGGGCTGCTCCGGTAGGCTATGGATTCCCGCTGAGGGCTCAAACACAGCCTGGTTCCTGCTCCTGATGCCAGCTGGTAGGTAGGAAACAAGTGCAGTAG
The DNA here is from genome assembly GCA_002564305.1 of Octomys mimax. NCBI lineage: Eukaryota > Metazoa > Chordata > Mammalia > Rodentia > Octodontidae > Octomys > Octomys mimax. Next base: position 2,599 of record NDGM010986516.1, on the reverse strand, counting down.
CTGAAAGTTGAGGACCAGGTTCCCCAAAGGCGGCAGGGGCCTTACCAGTCCAAGCTCTCTCCACCTATCTCTGCTGGAAAAAGACAGAAGGAAGGAGGGAGGAGTCCATCAACCTTGCCTAGACAGTGAGCACTTTAATTTGAAGACAGCCAGAGTCAGCATTTCAAATGTGGGAGCCTGGGAGTGAGGCCAATAAGGGGGGGCAGTTTGACAGGTGACAATCTGGGGTGGACGTGACCTGGAAGTCATTCTCTCCCTCCCTGGCTCCTCCTTCCACTCTGCTTCCTACCCTCCATGATGCTAGCAGCTCTCCTGTGCCTGGCCCCTCTGCAGTGGTGCCAACCACACAAGATCTGAAGCTTCTAAGCCATGAGACAAAACAAACCTTTCCTCCTCTAAGCTGTGGGTGTCAGGTATTGTGTCTAGCTATGAGAAAGTGACACTAACTCAGGGTTTGTTTTGGCCACGGAGAGCCAGGGACAAAAGCTGATGTCTCAAACAGTTGCTTCTTGGCCTAGTGGGCAAATTTATTAAGCAACTAACATGTGCAAGACACTCAGACACTCGTCACTGAGTGAACAGAGATCTGTGAGGTCACCTCAAGCTGGGATACGAGGTAGCCAGGATGCTGGGTAGCAGGTGGGTGGGGAGTGGGTCTCCCTCCCTCCATCAATGCTGTGTGTGAGTGGGGCCCTCTGCCCCGCAGTGTAGGATATGGAGGGTGGGATATTAGGCTCTATGTCCATCTGAGACTAGTTCCAGGCATTGTCTCTGATCTGCAGGCAGAGGGTACATGGGAGGCAGCTCTGTGACCTGTCCAGGAGGGAATCTAGAAAGGAAAGAATCAGGGCTTCACTAGAGAGGGGCCTTCCTGGGCGCTGAGTCCCAGGAATAGCCCAGCACAGCACAGCTTTCAGCAGAGCATGCTTTCCCGGGTGTCTTGTGGACTCTGCCCTCCAGTTGCGCACTCAGGCATTTTTACTGGACCAGTGTTTAGATAATTTACTTCCCCTTGACTTGACCAGAGCAAAACACAGCCCACAGCAAACACTGCCCTTGGCCTGGGGATGTGCACCCAGCCTCTCCACCTTGCAGAGGCACTCGCCAAGCCTGGCCCAGGGAACAGGGTGGTCCTGGGAAGGAGCAGGAGTCTGGTTTGGATAGAGTCTCCAGTCTGACCTCTCCCTGGAAAACAGCAGGAGAATTATCTAGAGGGACAGATGGGAACTGCCCAAGGGCCAGTAGCCACATGCGGAGCCCCTGGGTAACACTCGTCCCACCAGAGGACATGAGAGACACAGGCAGTCTTGGTTTCTTTCCTCAGTTCTAAGCAAACCTTTAAAACTCAAGGCTAAACTTCAAATTGAAAGCTCTCATTCCAATCTGGCACAGTATTTCAGATTTGAACTCAATTTTGCACATTGCAAACTCAACTAAGTCCCTTCACAGCTGGACTTCCATGTCATCGTTTTTGCATTTTAAATGTGAATCACCACTCCGAGTGGCCACGCAGAGTGCAGATGACTCAGGTCTGGCTGCGCCACCGCTGCTGCTAGCGTGGCTGTAGTCAGGAATCAGAACCCACATCAGTGCGTGACTATGGGACACTCCCCCGGCTCAGGGAACTGGCTAGTCCTCCTGAAGAAAAGTGGGCTGGAGCCCACACAATCGGGGACTCACTTTTCTTGGTTTTCATTTTCTTTCTGATGGACATGTGACAATTGTACATATTCATGGGGTGCACCGTGACATCTTTGCTGTCTACGCTGTGTAATGATCAAATCAGTAATGAGCACATCTGTCATTATCTGAAACGCATATCATGTCCTGGTGGTGACAATGTGAAATCCCCTTTCTGTGTGGAGCTGCTTAGGACTTTCCAACACGGAAAGTGTTTCTTTCTCACGGCAGCACCCACTGTGCTAAAGAACACAGCGCTCGCCACTCTGTCCAACCTTAACTTCCAACCCCGGACCTGACTTTGCCTGTCCACATCGAGCTCCTTCCCAGTCCTGCTGGCCACTATCCTACATTTAATTTCTGTGTGATTAACTGGGTTTAGATTCTGGTGTTCACAGCTATGGAATCAACCTAAGTATCCATGAACAGAATATTGGGTAAGGAAAGCCTGACATACACACAGTGGAATATTATCAGGCTATTAAAAACAATAAGCAAGGGGTGACAGCACATGCCTGTAATCCTTGCACTCTGGGAGACTGAAGCAGGATTACAACTTCAAGGCCAGCCCAGACAACATAGCAAGACTCTGTCTCACAGCAAAACATAGTAAACATCTAGCTCAGTTATAGAAGCCCCGGGATCAACTCTCAGTGTTGTGAATAAAAAAATAGGAAACCCCGGGGGAGGGGGGGAAGAACCATCCCAAAATCAGTCGTGGAGTGGAATGTCAGCTCAGGGAAAGGTGACGGGACCAGGAGGACAGAACAGAAAACCCAGAAGCCCACAACTGCCCACACACGACACATGTCCTCTGGCAGATCATGGTGATAGCATAGTGCAGAACCAGTTTTTCTTTTTCTTTTTTTTGAGGAACCAGGGATTGAACTCAGGCCCTTGCGCTTGCCAGGGAAGCGCT
>NDGM010986512.1:0-11735 GCA_002564305.1 Octomys mimax | reverse complement strand
CATTTTTCTTGCTTTAAAAAAATCTTAGTGTCTCCTATGTTTATATGACAGTCATATTACTTTTAGACTGTAGATAACAATTCATCATTTTAGCACTGAGAATTAAGCAGTAAGTACCTGCACAGTGTTATACAACCACCGTACTATCCATCTCCAGTAATTTTTATCATCTTAAGCTGAAGCTCCATGTACGTCGGATTGTAGTAACAGTTGATCTCTCACTGACGACCATTCTCCTTTCTGTCTCTATGAATTCATCCATCCTTCGTATCTATAGAAGTGAAATCATACTGTTTGTCTTTTGTACCAGCGCATTTTCAAGGCTTATCCACGTTGTCTCATGTATCAAAATTTCATGGAGGCTGAATGCCATTCCATTGTATGTATAGACATTTCATTTATCCATTTATAACCTGGCGGGCATTTGGGTTGTGTCCACATTTTAGCTATTATGAATGATGCTGCAAGAATATTGGTGTGTGGCACATGTCATATTTGATGCTTAGCAGAGCCGACTTGGCCAAGTTTGTCTTTTCCCTTGAACCTGCGTCTTATTTCCCCCACAAGATAATACAGTACACATATTAGGACACTTCCTGCTATTTTCCACTTTTTTTTTTTTAACTCTGTTTCCCTCAGAGTCTTGCGTATTATAGAGGTATGAGTACTTGAAGTTGATAATAATGAAACAAGATAAAGAAATATGAAAAATGTTTTGAGATACATAGTATTTTGAGTATTATGTTATGTCCTTATATACGTGCAGAGAGTACTTGAGTTGTTTTTTCCCAAGCTCCTTTAATGGGGGCCAGAATCCATTTGTATGCTTATTTCATTTCTTAGTTAACCTACTATCACTTTCTGCCCATCTTCAATTGTGTGATAATAGGAGCAACAGGCATGATGTATGTATGGGCCTCAGGTGAGGAAGATTTCACTAGGTCTGTCTGGGCTGGAGAGATAGCTCAGAAGAGTAAAGTGCCTGCTTAGGCAAGCTTAGGCAAGCACAGGGTTTGATCCCGGAATCACATCATACTCCAGGCCCACCCCCAGGGCCGGCTAAATGGGCCGGAGTCCCGGTGTAATGGTGCATGCCTGCAATCCAAGCACTGGGAAGCTGAAAACAAGAGAATCACTATGGGTCCCAGCTGCATAGTGAGACCCTGCAACAACCAAATACATTAAAAATAAATAGATCTGTCTGATTAAACGTGAACTTAGAGAAGTTTTTCTGCTGTTGCTTTTGTAGTTGGATCAAGGATAAGGAGTTCAAATACTACAATAAGTGGGAGGTAAAAGCTGAGTCTCCTATCCTAGGAAGTTGTAAGGGAAGATATGGGGAGTTTCTCTTACAGAAACTTTTATCCCAGAGTGGTTATGAAAAGCAAAGACAGCTTTATATACATGAACTGCAAATGAACCTCACGGCAGAAACCTTACCTTTTTTGTTGAAGAAAGAAGAGGATTAATTGAAGTGCAAATTTGGGAGAAGTATCAATTTGTGTCACACATGATGGAAAGTTACAGTGATGTAGTCGTACAATATCTTATAATACATTTCCTTAAGCTGAGCACAGATTTGTTGCTTTGGGAGGAACAAAAAGTTTTGCTTTGCGGTGATACCTAAGATACATGTTGGATTAGAAGAACATTCCTAAATGAGCCTTTGTTTAAGGCTTTTAAAGTAAATAACAACACGTACGAGACAGTTTCTAGCCTTGCTTGGATGAAACGCTGCTGGCTGGCTCTCCGACATAATCAGGTGTTCACAGAGAGAGTGACAATGGCACCATTCAGGCAGGGCAGGAGAGCACACAGGCTAACCAATTGTTCATAACCTGACAACTGGCTGGGGCATTAAGAATGCACGGACTGAGATGTCATAACTCATACTTTCTTTCAAAGAAAGGACAAAAATCTTTTCCCATACAGCCTGCTAGTAGTGATATGCTCTCTTAGAAAGATCTGTTAGAATTCACCTCTCCAAAGCAAACCACCCTCGTCCACTCCTTTCTGCCTGCTTAGCATTGCAAGATAGACTTTGCAGGGGTACTCTTTTAGGTCAAAATGTGAAATTTATAACTGGTTTGTTGCACAGTAATTCTCAGCTTTATTTTGGAAGCTTTTTCTTCTTTTAATATAATTCACGAAGCAATCCTAAGGCCTTTCCGTGAACCTTGCCAATGGATCATGCAATCATGCCTGCGTCTTCCCTTCGTGGCCCTGAGCTGTGGATGCCTCACTTCACTGACGGACAGCACTTTCTGGGTCATTGCAGAAACCCTGTCCACCTTCCCCCTCAGCAGCGCCTGTCCTGCCATCCACAATTCACAGCTGATTTTGCTTGTCCTCTAGTGCCAGCCTCAGGCAACTGAGTCTTCCAGGCCCCAGTGGCTTTTAAAGAAAGATTTCAACTGGCTTTCACTCTGGCAGTTACATTACTTAGACATTGTCCATAACAACCTGAGGAAACATACTGTCTGGCTTTTGAGACGTATTTAACCCAGAATTACCCCTGGGAAAAGCGCCTTTCAAGTACTAAAATCTCCTGTGGCTATGTGGGTTGTGCTCTAGCCCATGATGGTTTTCCTTTTCTTTTTTAAATGTATTTGGTACAGGGTCTCACTATGGAGCTGACTCGTAGTGATCCTCCTGTTTTCAGCCTCTCCAGCGCTGGGATTACAGACATGTGCCACCATGCCTGGACTCGGTGGCCCACTCTGCACGCTTCAGGGGGTAGGGCCGGCACAACATGTGGTGCTGGGGATCAAACCTGGGTCCCTGCCCTTGCCTAAGCAGGCTCTTAGTCTGCTGAGCTGTCTCGCTGGCCCTTGATGATGGTTTTTCTACAAGAGGATGCTTCATCTATAGAAGGGAAGCTGATAAACAAGCCAGAGGTCATTTCCCCATTTTTCCTTGGGGATCCTTGTAGGGGTGCCCTGGGTTGGTGCTGTGGGGTGACTGTTGCCGCTATCAAAGCCCAGTCTTCCGTGGCTGTGCATTTGTAGCCGTTCTGCTCTGAGGGCAAACATCCTGCTTGTAGCATTTTGAGAAACCACTCTGATTTCTAAGAGCTTAATTTACAGGATTTTTTTTTTCCCGTTTGCCAATGACCTATGGTGGATTTCTATTTTCTAGGCTGCAGCATGAGATCACCCACTGACACGCATTTCCTCTTCCAGGAAGCTGTGTCCAGTTTTCTCCCGAGCACATCTGTTGTTCTTTATGTGCCCCAAGAATGGATTAACCCAGCTGTCCTTTCATTTTCAGATTTAACTGAAGAACGCCTTGGGGATGGCAGCTCGGCAGACAACACAGAGGTTTTCAGCGACAAAGATGCTGACCAGAGGAGCTCCCCAGATGTGGCCAAAAGTAAGGGTTGCTTCCCTCCTGAAAGTCCTGAAATAGTGTCTGTGGATGAAGGTGGCTATGCTGCCCAGAAAAATGGAGGCAATCCCGAGAGCCGCCCAGAGAGCCCCAAGTACCACGCGGAACAGAACCACCTCCTGATCGAGGGCCCATCTGGAACCGTCTCTCTGCCCTTCAGCTTGAAAGCCAATAGGCCACCTCTTGAAGTGTTAAAAAAAATCTTCCCCAACCAGAAGCCCACAGTGCTTGAGCTCATCCTGAAGGGCTGCGGGGGGGACCTGGTGAGCGCCGTCGAGGTCCTCCTGTCCAGCCGGTCCTCGGTGAGCGGAGCCGAGCGAACTTCTGCAGAAGCCGAGAGCCTCGTGCTGCCCTCCAATGGGCACATCTTCGAACACACCTTGAGCTCCTACCCCATCTCCTCATCCAAGTGGTCTGTGGGCTCAGCCTTCCGAGTCCCAGACACATTGAGGTTTTCTGCAGACTCGAGCAATGTTGTCCCCAACCCCTTGGCTGTGCCTCTGCAGCACCCTTTCCCCCAGCCGCCCCGGTATCCACTAATGCTGAGGAATACATTGGCGAGAAACCAGTCCAGCCCCTTTTTGCCCAACGACGTCACCCTGTGGAACACCATGACCTTGCAGCAGCAGTACCAGCTGAGATCCCAGTACGTCAGTCCCTTCCCCGCTAACTCCACCAGTGTCTTCAGAAGCTCACCTGTCCTCCCTGCCCGAGCCACAGAGGACCCGCGGATCTCCATCCCAGAGGATGGGTGTCCAATTGTGACAAAGCAGTCCCTTTACACAGAGGAGGACTATGATGAGCGGTCCGACTCCTCAGACTCTAGAATCCTCAACACATCGTCCTAAAGTGGGACCGGATGGGCAGTGACCCCTGGGGTAGCCCAGGAGAGGCCACATCTAGTGTACCCCTTTCCTTCTGTGACTGTGCTTGATATTCTATACATTAGCAATAAAACATAACTTATTTAATTTCTTGCACTTCACTGGAAAATGCCAAATAGCTCTGCTCTGTGGCTTTAGTGCTGAATGTTTATTGTAAAAGAGAGTCTAATGCTAAGAGTAGTCTTGGGGAGGCTGGTCCATGGGAGATTTCTTTGGGGATGCAAAGCTGAAGGTCAGCCTTGATCCAAAACTCAACCTGGAATGTTAAGTAAAACAGTATACTTGAATGCAATTTTGTAAAAGGGGATTCCTCAGGATATGTGAGGCCTAAAGGAAGTGGCTTGGTGGCAAATGGACTATAAACAGGGACATTATATTTGTACACTAAAAAAAGTCCTCCTTGCATTTTAAAGAGAGCCTGTACTTCAGAACTTCCGAATCTAGTGAACTGCTCAGGCTTGGACGGTTTTCAGAGACAAACTCCATTAAGAATTCTTCTTTTCTCATGGCTGAATTGAAACATGTGCGATGTCAATGTAAAACCCATCACAGCTGTGAACTGCATGAACTGTATTGTGAAATGAACACAAGATTACGCTTGTCAGGTTAATGTAGCATGCTAAGGACTCTAGAAAAAATAAACTAAGGAGATGATCTTGGTTTATGTCATTTCTGCTTGTAGAAAGAGACTTTAAAAATAGAAACTTGGTGTAAAAACTGCTTACTAATCCAGGAGTCGGGAAAAAGGACACCAGTTAAAATGAGACATTTCTTGAGTATGAATGGCACAGTTTAGAGCTGCAGTCAGAAAACTGAAAACTACTCAGTCAGAGAGTTAATTAATTTCACTCCTTCATCCATTTGTTTCTTCAACAGGTATTTACAGAGTACCTGCTGGGTATAAGAGTGTGCTCTTGTATTCTTGCTCACGTTACCTATGAGTCCAAGAGAGGTGGAGACTGCAGTGAAGAAGCCCAGGAAAAAGAGTAAAAAATGAAAAACTACAATACATAGTTGAGTGTGGGCCAGAAGTAATATGCTTAGCTCAGAGCCTGACATGGAAAGTACTCAATACCTGAAAGCTATTGCTTCGGCAACTTTGAATTCCATGTAATATAGATGGGGATTTCCTCCTTCTCATTTGGAGAAGATGCCATGCTCCTTTCATGTAGAATATTGAGGGCTTTCCCCTTTTTTTGTCAGAGTCCCTTGCGGGCACCAAATGTGATCTTCTCCTTCGTTTCTTTCTAGAATTTCCAAGCAGTGATGTCCAGTGGCGCCTGCACCAACCCCTTCTCTGACTTGCTGTTTCCATTCCTCCAGAGTGCTTGAAAGATACGATGGATGACTGCTTAGGGGAGACAAGCAGTTAGGTGGGAGGGAAAGGGAATAAGCACATGAAGAAAAGCCCAGCCAGGACCAGGTTGTGGAGGGAGCTCCCAGTGGCAGAATAAATCTTGAAGGGCTCTTACACGCACTCAGTCTGAGAGGCACCCAGCTCAGGACCAGTCCTGGGACAAAGAGGGTCTTATACAAGACAACCCAACCTTTCTGCTTGTTCACATGGGCATTTCTGGAGAAATTTCTGAGGGGGGACCATTCCTGACATTAATCAAACTGATACGTATTTTATTGGCATACTTCTATCCCAAGAATGTTTAAAAGTAAATAGCTTGTTGCTGAGGTTCTGTGCAGACTTGAATGTTCACATGAGAAAGAAATGAGAGAATAATTTTCCCCTGATTTAAAGACACACATTCAGGATATTTTATGTGGCCTCAATGCGCTAATATGTGGGCCTACGTAGACAAATGTATTTGGAAAGGCATTTTCAACTCCAAAGTTTTTCCCCATTTATTCAACAAACAACAATGATAAACTACCATGTGACTCTTGCTTCTACAAAGTCTGCTTCTAGATATTACTTCTCCAGGATGCATGACCCAGATGGACACAGCTTGGCTGAAGGATGTTCTTATACCTGAATTTCACCTTCAGACCATCATCAGCACTGACTTCTTTATGGCAGCCAGAGAAATGGGATTATCTGAAAACCAGCTAATTCATGGGCTAGTGCAAGTATGCTTGATCCTCAACATAATCTTCGGAAGAAAGAAATGTTGCTTTGGATAAGAGAGTTCAGGGGTCAGAGGTGAGCACTGGGGCCCCTGAGTTCCTGTCAGTATCTGAACACTGACTTAGCATAAACTACGCCTTTCACTGCAAACTCCATAGCTGTTTTGTCTCAAGGTTAGGAGAAAAGGCATCTTGAACCACCTGAGAGAATAGAGGATGCTCCAGAAGAGCACAGGTCCCACGTTCCATGCTCTGCCTTCGGTTTTGCTTCTTTGCAGTCCTGATAACAGAAACCCTCTTAGAAAAGTGACAAAACCTCTTAACTCAAACTCAGCTCTCAAAGACCAGCCTGGTCCAGCATGTAGATGTCAAGAGCACAGGCATATTCATCTGCCCAGGGCACACAGTTACTCTTCGGCATGAAACTGAGTATCTGCAGCCACACAGAACAAAGTCACCCAGCTTGAAGTTCAGTTCTGTCTGAAACACACGACAGAACATGCGTGTTTGGCTGAACACTTTCAGTTTTCCTCAGGTGATGAAAACTGTGAGTCAGTCCTGTCTGACGGAAAGTTAGTTCACATTAAAGTGCAGTGTGTGTGTGTCTTCCCTGTGAGGCTCCTCCAGCTCCTAGTCTTTGTGTGAAGGTTTCTATTTTTTATCTGAGGTGTTGTGAGTGTGGGGTGGGTTAGTCAGGTTCTAGATTGTTCTGTCTCAACATAGTTCAGGCATCCAGATGCTGAACTTGTAGTGTGGATGTCTGGCTCCCCTTGTTGAGTTCAAATCCATGCAGCATATTTTTGTCATCCTTTTAGGTAATTTGCAAACTCCCTGAGATTAGAGAATGATTTTCTTTCTCGTTATGGCCTTGGTTTTTGTCTTAGTTCTATACCAGGTAGAAGAACTGAGGGCTATAAAGTCTCATGCTGAGATTTCTGACTTGTGCCCCATGTTCTCCTTTTCTTTGGCTAAGTGTTTCCATGTTGTAAGCACTCTTAGCAATACCCTAGACCTACTTCAAATAGCTTTAACATTAGTGTCTACTACTAGGTTGAATACATCTTTGGGGTCAGAAATGCTGGTTTCTAGAAACTTCTCGTTGGAAGGAAGCAGACAGCCACATAAATGTGCTGCTCTTTCCCCAAGAAGAAAGCTAGATTTTTTTGGTGCTATGGACCCTTTTAGTTTCATTATTCTCTGTTAACTAGTAACTCTGGAAAGAAGTTTTGCCCTGCAGCTTTGAGTTTTAAGAAATGTCAACACTCTTGATGGGGGTGGGGGTGGTCAGTTTCATAAATGAATTGAGAGCCAAGGTTGTATGTGAGGTAAGTGACTTGGCTGAAATTACTAACAAGGCAAGGCAGGGGCAGGTGACAGAAATCAGGTAGTGATCCAAGTGGACAATCACCAGGCTTCTAAGAGCCAGAGAAATAGATATAGAGAAGGGGAGAGAGGTATAGCAGTCAGGTATGTAGGGTGTGCTCTCTAAGGACGCCTCTTCCAAGGCTCCCAGTTTGTCCATGGGTGGATTGGGCCGCAGGTGATGGGAGGGGGGCATCTTGGGAACATTTGTTGGGTGGCCAGAAAACAGGCCTTGGCAGCATTTGAACTGACATATTTGAAAAACGAACTTGATTTCACTGTGTACTGTTTCAATGATTCATTCTTTATATGTGCATTTACTCAGCGGAAGTGAGTTGAAAATAAGATGGATGCTGAATTTATATGTTAATTTTAATATTGAAGCTATCCTATATTTGAAGAATAAGACCAATGCTTCAATTTCATTTCTTATGTGGTGCTGAATGTTGTCATTACTGGGGAAAAAAATCATTTCCGAATGCATCCTCCCCAAATTCCAATCTCAGAGGACAGCAGGGTCCCTGAAGGGGCAAGCTTGCCTTTTGCTGATGCTCTACTCAGGATGTGCTTCAGCATTCCCACAGTATCACTTACTACTTCAGTGTCAAGGGTAAATAGCAACGGTAGTGGTTTTTCCTTTAATTACAATGGAGTTTATTTACTAATTGGATTCTGAGAGTTTGCTGGGATTGTTGGCTTATGTCAACAGTGTCATATATCCCACAGGCAAAGCCGCTGGACTTAACCAAAGGTAAACTGAGCATCTGCTGGGAAAAATTGTCCCTCCAGAAGGCCCTAGTCACTACCTGGTGGTTTTGGACCATGACCTCACACTATAGACCATGACCTCACACTTACATTGGGCTACAGATGAAAGAGTCCAAAGGTCGGTGGAAAATTCTCTGGAGGAAAATTTCCTGTTTCCCAGCTGGATGAACAATGACTGTTAAGGAGAGGAGCAGGAGAGTTGGGCCTAAGACCTTCCTCAGCCCCCAGGGCTGCTACAGAAATAGCATGGCTCCTGGCTCCGCCTTCTCAGGAGTTGCTGTCTCTCCATGGAAGCCCCTCGCCTCCCTCCCTGGCCTGCCTCTGCCTTCATGGGTGCTGGGTGCCCTAGGCTGCTGTAGTGGCTGGATTCTGTATACCGCACCAAGGGATCCAGCCAATGGGGCAGGGGAGGGCTCAGGTCCCTAGTGGTTCCCCTTTTTAAATTTGTCAGACTCCAAAAGGTGCCTTTTGGGGAGTAGACTCTTTCTGCTCCACACAGAGGAACATCAAAATGTAGCAGAGCTCCTAGGGAAACATAGGAGGACAACACATGCGAAAGAAGAGAACAACTTGAGCATTAAAAATAGTTATGGAAACCACGGATAAATGTGACCCACTCTCCATTGGCCTGTCCCCTTTGAGAAGGAAGGAAGTGGTCTTGTTAGTTTCCAAAACCATCCATGGGGTTGATGTGAGAATTGCAAGGAAATGTTGGAAAAAGAGGTAGAGCGCTAACCTTCGTTGAGCACCTGCTATTTGTACCTGTTAGGTTAGCGTTTTCTCCTTTGTGATGTGCTGGAGATGGAATCCTGGGCTGCGAGAGACTAGGCTAGGGTGCCACCCGTGAAGGACAGCTCAGCCCCTATCAGCCTTCCATGGGACCTCAGGTTGCGGCTGATTGTCCCAGCTCCAGGACAGCTCAGGCTCCCAGCAGCCGAGGGAAGATACCATTTGGGGCTGCCAGTTAGGGTTAGACAGCAGCCTGTGGAAAACAAAGCAGGTAGTGGAAGGACCATGTTTGTAGTAGCCTCTGACTTCTGCAGCTGTCTCTCAGGGCGGCCGGCGGCCCCGTCTAACCTCTTGTCTCACACTGTAAGGCCTGTGAGTCCCTGCGGCTTCACATCTTCAAGAAATACTGTCCAGTGTTGAAAACACTGTATTTACAGTTTTGAAAATTGGAAACATGCTTCGTAGCATTGTTTATTCCCACAGAGGAAATGTTACTAATTCAACACGAATTTATTCAAATTAGCAACTCAAAGCCTCTTTTAGATTTTTTTCGTCTTTTTAAAACAGGGTCTCACTGTGCACTTCAGCCTGGCCTTGAGCTTACTTTGTAGCCCAGGCTGGTCTTGAACTCACAACAGTCCTCCTGCTGGGATTACAGGCGTGTGCCACCACGCTCAGCCTTTAAATATTATTTTGATAGATCCAATAATCTAAATCCAACCTAAATGAAAATTCATTTACTAAAAACAAGTCTATCCAGAAGTTTGTTTTGCAAAACATGGATTGAAGTTAGATGACACAAAAGCAAGCATTTAGAAGGTTCCTTTCTGGTGCCAGCCATTGTTCTAAATGACTTGGGTCTATTATCTCATTTTATCTCAGTGACCTCGTGAGGCTGGTAGATTACCATATCTATTTGGCAGGTGAGAAAACAGCGCTGAGCCTAAAATCTACCCCTTGGATGTGCTTGATGAGGGCTTCGGTCTCACATGTGGATCCAGTCTTTGGCTTAGCGATCTCAGGTCTTTTTGGAACTTCTGGGCCTGCCTCGCATCTCACACTTTTTCTCGGCCTGAGCACGGCCTCCAGCAGAGTCGGCACCGGAAGCGTGGCCGCGGGAGGCGGTGCGAGGGGTGCGGCTGCAGTGGCACCTCGGCGGCAGGCAGCGGAGCGCCGCAGCGTTGGCCGCAGCCCGATTCACGAATTTTCCCGGCTCTGCTGCCCCCTGGAGGTGGATGGAGGTACAGGCATGACACCGGCGACTGCTCCCCTCAAGGGTCCTGCGGGGCCCTCCCGGCCCGATCCCGGCTGGGGCGGTTTCGGTGGCCTCTGCAGCAGTCCGCCCTCCTCTCCCTTGCGGTCGGCGTTGCCGCGCCCCCGGCCCGCGGAGAACAACCCGACAGCACACGGCCCCTATGAACTCACAGATTCTCCAGTGCCACCGGGTGGAGGAGCAATTTTAAGCTCCAGCTATATTCTACTTGCTAGGCAAACGCTAGGAAGCCGACGACCACTTCTCAAAGTGTTGGCAATGGCCTGCGGGGGCGGAAGCCCCGAGGTGCCACAGTAACGGAGGCCCCGAGGATGCTAGTAGGGCGTCTCGGGGGTCCTCTTTCCAGGAATGAGCGCCCTACAGAGAACCCCTGTCTGCAGATAAGCTTTAGGAAACCCAACCTAGCCCCCCAGAAAGGGAGGGAAAGAAAAATCCAGCAGCCAGAGAATATGTGGCCCGGATGAGTTACCAGCCCAGGCGAGGAGGATACTCTTGGGGCAAAGCACTTGGGAATTTGTGGGATCACAGAGGGGTCCCTGGGAAGGGGAGGTACACACCAGGGCTCGGGAGCAACACTTTGACTTGAGCAGTGTTCAGCAAATCTGTTAAGGGCTTAGAGTAAGAGGACAGTGATTTACCTTGCAGGCTTGGGAACCGGTTTGATCCATTAGAAGAAAGGATACTCAAGAAGAAAACGGCTTTATTTTTAAAATGTTGCAGTGGTTTGAAATATCAGAGGAGGATCTAGTTGTTCCAAGTGGGTCGCAGACTGCACATAGAAAAACCCTAGAAGAAATGGTTCTTCTTGGCTAGCTGTTGTTTCTTTAGTGCATTTGATAAAGTTGTGACTTCAAATTATAGTTCATGCCTAGAAGGCGGGGAGAAGAGAGGCGCGAAGGAGGTAGTGAAGACAAAGTTTGCTCCCATAGGTTGGTCCTTCAGCACCAGCGTGCCCGCCTTGGGAGTGGGCTGAGGGCGCATCGTGGCTCGCAGCTCTACCTCCAGTGAGGGAACGTGAGGAGGACGGGATGAGAGAGTGGAGGCTCTGATTTCTAGGTAACCTGGGCTCCCTCTCCAGATTAGCTGAGATTCAGCAGAGCTGTGTTCTTATCCACAGACTCTTATACCTGGAGAAAGGCCCCGTGGCTGTGGCCTCACTAGCTGAAGGAAACAGCAAATGAGGCTGCACACAACCTGGCTGCAGGCCCGAGCCAACACTCAGGTGTATTCTGTGTGACCAGTACAGTTTGGTTTCA
>NDGM010986481.1:0-10812 GCA_002564305.1 Octomys mimax | reverse complement strand
CTTTGCCAAGCTTGTTCCAAGTAGGTGCTTTAGACCACTGAGCCATCTCTCCAGCCCCTCTCCTCCCTTTCTGCTCTTGTTGTTTTGCTGTCTTCTGCCACCATGGACTACTGCCCTCTGCCACATCCCACTCTGCCTTGGAGCCTGCTGAATATGGACTGAATCTACAAACTGTGAGCTAAAGAAACCTTTCCCTCTTTAATTTGGGTGTTGGGTATTTCGCCTGAGCAACAAAAGAAAAGTAAGACACTAAGGTAACATATTCAACATGAAATCTCACTGAAAAACCTTTTAGAAAATGTTTTCCACTGACATAGACAAGGAAAAAGATCAATGAAATCATTTCTCTTTAGAGCCATGGAAATTGTTCTTGTACATCTGACAGTACCTATATGACTAAAAAAGGTTTTAAGCCTTATTTTACATTAGTATTCTGCTTTATTCTGCAACAGGGGAAAGCCATCAATTAAGGACCATAAAATCAAAGTACTAACTGTTGCCCCAGCCTCTTAGAACATGAATTTCTAGTTTCTTTTTGAAGGGCACAGTTAAATTTACAAACATAAATACTGAAAATAGGAAGCACAAATGTATTCAATAACTGTATTATGAAAAGAAAAATGAGAATCACACAGCCTAGAACAGAGGCAATGACACACAAATGTGGAGGACGGGCACCAGGACTATATGAAAGGGGTTGGCCTTGGTTTTGGAAGCTGCAGGTCCAGGCCAGCTTTAGATGGACAGCTGGAGGCGATGAGGTGCCTCAAACATTCCCCTGTATGCCACAGTGAGCCTTGGCTGAACTTCAGGGTTGCATACATACTTTTCCTTATTTGCTCCATGGACATTTATTGGCTTTAAAATGTACTTTAATGTTTTATTCATTAGGGATGCTTGAGGTACACCCAGGAAAACTGAAGATCCTTTCTTCTTCCAAGAGGCATAGATTAATGATTTGCAAATTGTCTTATCAAAAGCATCCCACCATTTGACCTAAATTGCTTGAGAATCACTTCCTTTAAATACTATTTCTAGAATAAAGTGATAATCTACATAGACGTTTAAAATTCTCCCATAAAATTGGATAGCAGTGCCTATATCACAGAGGTATGGTATAGAACACTTAACAGTGTTCAATAAGTGTTGTCCTTGATCTGATCTCTATTCTTCAAATCCACTGCAAATCTGCTTCACCAAAGGAATATCAGTATTGTTCCACAAGAATGGCAGACCCGCCACTAACTCACCCTGTGATTTGCAGTAATTCACTTAGTCTCTCAAAGTCTCCTAACCTCTCCTTTGGAAATCACGATTCCAGTACTTTTCCTTACTCATGACACACAGGAAAGACTGTGCTCAGGACAAAGCAGTCAACATGGAGGAGAAGAACTCCTTTCCAAGGCAGTGACCCTTACATTCAGGTCTTCTGTACCCTCTACAAGCATGGAGTTTTAGATGAATGAAAATCATGCATTTGGTACGCTGGTGAAAAAATGGGAGAGGATAATAACGCTGAATGAAACAGCTATCCATGTCCATGGGAGACCGGCGCTAGGGCCTTCATGAGCCACCAACCCCACAGATGCTTAAATCCCTTTTGCAACATGGCACAGCCTCCTCACATAACCTATACCCCCCCCCCAATGTTTCAGGTCATCTTTCATGGCCTTATATTACATAATGTAACATACATGCTATGGCAAAAGGCTGTTCTATTATTGTACTGTTTAGAGAATGACAAGAAAAAACACCTGTATGTGTGCCTCACAGAAGCAACTTGCCCCCAAATATTTTCAGTATCAGGTTGACTGAATCCACAGATGGGAGCCAGGTTAACTGACTACAAATCTGTGAATTTAATCACAGAGGTCAGGCTTTCAGTACTCTGCAATAAACTTTCCACCCTAGAATATAGGAGAAAACATATGGCAGCAGAGGGAAAAATATGCCGCAAGTGTGCTTTTCAAACGGTGTTTATCATGGACTCAGGAACTCACAACCTACAACTACTTGGATGAAATGTATTACACAGGATATACGATGTGTTATTTTTATATTATTCTTACACAAAAAATAATTCTAATAAAATGTTCTTTATCCCAGTGACTACTAAATACTTACAAAGGAAAATAAAAATAACAGAAAATGGATATAATCCACATATAGCAGGCATTATATTTCAAAAGGAACATAAATTTTAAAAAATTGAATAATGTTCAAATGACTAGAATTTGTTACTTAAAGGCCACGAAAGCTCTAAAATTTTTATTGGTCTGAAGATTTTACTCTTAAAGTAAAATTTACTTCAAAGATCCCACTATATTTTGTAGGCAGTGCTATCCTTTTGCATACTGAATGGGCTTGATACAACGCAGATACATCCCTGAAAGTTCAAAAAATGCAAAGTAAGGGAAAATTATATAACATCATCACTTTGTAGTAAAAGAGAAGGGTACAGCAGTTAGTTAATTTCTGTCTTTCTCAAACTCTAGGATCAACTTACCAGTGTCAAGTTTCTCTTCATTATTTATTTCCATAACTACAAATTTCTCACAAACTGCAAAGGTTGGCAAAGTAGAAGAAATAAACTGGCCAAACCTTTAAATAAGGGGAAAAAAAGATTATGAATTTTATTTTTCTTTCCTCAAAACAAGTAACAAAATACAAAGAAATGGAAACAAAACAGCGTTTCTTATTTTTATCTCTTGGGCATTTACTTGATGTATTTGTTTTTCTTCCTCATGGACCATCTCCAATAACAAATATATAACACTAACATACATACACAATGTTTTTAAAATACAGGGAGAATTTAGGTCTTTAGAAGTATGAATTTTTTAATGCACTAACTCAAATGGTTTCAAAACCCAAACAGCTGATTGATTCAAGTTCCAATGTTCTAAATTATCTATATGGATGCACCATAGTGGAGTAATTAAGAATTTGGGTTTCAGAAATACAGATAGAGTTAAAATTGTAGCTCTAATATTTTTTAACTATGTGACCTGGGTCCAATAGATTAACTTCTCTGAGCCTTTGTTTCTTCATTTATAAAGGAAGGAAAAAATTAAAACTTTGAAAAGTTTTGGTTATAGTTTTCCAGTAAAGCAATCAGTACAATACCGGGATAAATTATAAATAAATATTGGTGATGATGCTAATTGCCCAAAAGAACTCTCAGTGTCCAGGTCACCAACTTAAAGAAAAAAAAAACAATTTTTTTAAGTCACCAACTTAAAAAAAATTTTTTTCTAGGTAAATTAATATAAAAATGAATGACTGCCACCTCCACAGAATGGAGACTGGCTGATTGAGGGCGATCTAACATGGGTGTGACTTCACCTGTGCCATCCAGGGGATCACGTGAGAAGTGGTGGCCAAGCCCAGTCTACACAACTGCCAACCTGAACACTATGTGGCTTAGGGAGTTTTCATCCGTTTTTAGATGGGGATTATGATATAAACAAATGTATATTTGTGCAAACATTCCATAAATACGCCCTACTACTGCATCAAAAGAATATATCATATAGTCTTAATATGTAAGAATATATCCGAGTGCTAGAGACCAAATAAAAAAGTGGCGACGTGTGTGTGCGCGCGCGTGCACAGCTGAAAATTAGCAGGGTTTGGGGAAAAAGGCAGCAGTCTGAGAATTCTGCACTGAACATTTTCGTGTGGCCAATATCCACATTTTTTCTATGATTCCCCAGGGGCAACGACTGTGGCTGCCCTAAAGGGGCAGGACCCCAAGGCACTGAGTGTCACGCACACCTTCCACCTTCCAGAGGTCTCCAGTGGCACTTACAGGACAGGTGCTACACAGACATAGGAACCATCACATGCACCTCATTCATCTGAACTCACGGACCCTTCTAGTCACTAAGAAGACAAATGCAGGTGTTTTCACTACCTGAGCAGATCATTGCTGTTGGGGAAACCTTGCAGCAAGAAGCTCAGCACATTACTAATAGCAGCGATGGTTGGCTGGGACAGAGACATATCCCGAAGAGTCAGGAGCAGCTTTGGGATTAACTGGAATTCCCTCATTAGCTTGGCGTTCTTGGAAGCCTCACTGCAAAAGAAAGCAGGATGAGCCCACTGTCCTGTCAGTTTCCCTTTAGTGAACAACCATTTCCTCGAGGAGAAACTGATACCTGGACTCTGTCAGCAGCTCAATGAAATGTTCAAATAAGGAGAGATGAAGCTCATATGGTGCATGGAGCCAGACCTGTAATACAAAGAACAGTATAGATTTAAAGTTTAAAAATGCCATAAATGCTAATCCAGTGACAACAAATCAAGCATTTCATTTATATAAATAACTGACTATAGTTCTTACTGATTTTTATTTTGTAACTCCCTTGTGCATACGAGGAAAAAAAAAATCACTATGAACAGGCCAAAAATGACAGATGGAATTATCATGCTTTAAGTCTATATCTAAGTGTAAATATGCTCTACACATTTGAGAATAAAAAGGATGAGCATAATGAATAGATGAACGGAAGATAACCATAGCTGTGAAATGAACTCCTCGATATAACAAAATATCTAAAGTGGAAAATGTACCAGATGACATGACTAGCTGATTAGACATTGCAGAAAAAAATCAATCTGTAGTAGATACTACTCACAAGAAAGTACCAGGAAGAACAGCAAAACAAAGGGCCAAAGGGTAGACTACTTATTTGTGAAATAATACCAGCAATCTAAGGTATTATGTGTGACTGCTGCTCAGAAAAGGGAAGAGGGACAAGAGAAGAACTGAGGCTGAGCAGTTTCAAGCTTGAAGAGGACCTCACAGGTGAGCAAACCCATAGCAGAAGAGCACAAGGCAACAGGCCGACTGGTATTTTTACAGTGGGAAAAAAGATAAAAGTAGTCAGCCAGAAGTGTATTCCATGCAAATGTCCTGCCCCAAAGGGGGCAAAAGGTTTTCAGAATTTATCACAAGCATGTCTGCCTTTCAAAAAGTATTAAAAGAATTTATACAGACAGAAGAATCAAACTTGACGGAAATAGAATGGCATAGATATCACACTTGTGGGTAAATTAAAGAATTTTTAAAAGTCCTTTTAAAAAGTTAGGGACTGGGAAGATAGCTCAGCAGTCTAAACACCTGCCTGGCAAGTGCAAAGACTTGGGTTCCATCTTCGGCACTGCATGCCATGCAGGCCCCGGAACCCTGGGTGTGCCAAGCTGGCCACCAAAACTAGGCATAGTGGCATGCATCTGTAATCCCAGTGCTGGGTAGGCTGAAACAGGAGGATCAATATGAGTCTGAGCTATGTAGCGAGACTCTGTACCAAATAAATACATAAATAGAAAAAAGTTAAAACAAAAAGAGTAAATCTACCTTGGAGGTTAGGAAATACAAAAGTCACTGTATGAAAGCACATGCAGAAAGGACAGGAAGAGCGATTTGGAGATACTAAGTCACACTGGATAGGTCTTGAACTAGCAGGAATGTCTTTAGATGAGCAATGTAAATTCTAGGCAGCACTGTACATGTTTGGATATTACTACATGTTACTTATATTTGTGAAAGGGCTGTATTAAAAATGGGATAAAGTAAGTGTTTAGTGTCCATTTGAGGTTTGGGGGAATAAAAGATACTATCAGCAATAAAGTCTGCAATATGCTATGAAATGAAATCAAAATCTGTAAGCAACTACTTATCTGATCTCTACGTTATCAGATTTTAACTGGAAATTTAAAACTAAAGACAGTCCATGATTTGAATTTGTTAGTTACAGACAAAAACAATGCTAAGCTGGGCTAGGCAGGCAGGCTCCTTAATCCTCCCAAATCCTGCACCCCCTTCTCTGTGCTTTCATAAATCCTGGTCTAATTCTTTGCCTGTGTATTCGAGCATACTAGCCACCTTAAGGCACAGACTCTTGAAGGATTTTTTTCCCTGTCCTGAGAAATTTTTTTAAAAACATCTTTAGCAACTAATATAGTGGCTGACTCAAAAAATAACAAGTATATTCTAAACAAGAAAGAGGTTTCAAATAATTACTGAGCTTAGAAATTTGTATTTATTATGTAGGAAAGGAAAATCACTCTAAGTTCTTGAAAATGTGAGATAATTATACTTGAACAACAATAAAAAGGAAAGAAAGGTCACAAGGACAGACAGGACAGCCTGAGGAGGGGTAGGAAGAATGATAGGTACGCTATGAGCTAAGAGGGTTTGGATCAGGCTGCAGCAGAACCAGAAAATGTAGATTATAGGAAATGCAAAAACAGTATCTACATGACTGAGTGTCAACCCTGTTTATAGGCAGGGAGGAAGGAGGAGTCTGATTTTATAATTTCAGACCCAGGGAATGGTGTTTATTAGTAGAAACAGGAAAGTCGGAAGGAAGAACTAATTTGGGGAGGGATGTTAAGTTCAGTTAAGGTATTGCTGGAACATAAAAATGGAACTGCTGAGCAAGAAGTTAGAAAAAAGTCTGGAATTTGGATGTCAAGGTTAGAGTCTAAAGCAAAGCAAACCGTAGCAAAGATAAAGGAGTGGGACTGGATTTTTACATAAACTATGAAGACAGAGAAGTCAGAAAATGATATTAAAGGTAGCAGAAAGGATAAGAATCGGTGGCCCTGGAGAGCAGGGAAGAGACATGCAAGTTCTAAGAGAGTCAGAAACTATTAACACCACTTAGGGCTGCAGGGGCTGTGTTCTGTGGACAGGCCAGAGTCTGACTTGGAAGGAAGCCATGAGGAAGCTCTGAAAATGTAGTTTCAATCAAATAATTAGGCCTCAAAGTCTGCTTTCTAGGGGATCCTTAAGTGACCCAACAGTATACAGGAATCTTAAGGGAAAAGAGCAGTGGCTGTGGGTCAGGGTTGGCAAGCTTCTGCTGGGAAAGGGGCACAAAAGACTTGGGAGACTCGACCTCTGCACCCAGAGTGCCTGGCGACCCTGCAGGCTTCCGGACTCAGCGTGTAACTTAGTGTGTGTCAACTCACACACAGAACACACCGCCGAAGGACACGAGTGCTTCATGGGTCCCTGTGGAGCGAGCAGAAGCTCTCCTGGGCAATGAGATAGCAGAAAGCAAATGATGAGACTGGCAAAATGAACGGGGCTTTCCTATGTAGTTGCTACTAACAAAAGTTATAAACCGAAGTTCTTGCTTATTGCAGAAAAGTTTCTACCAGAATTTTCTGAATGAAAATGTTTGCCTCTTGTAAAGCACTGGATTAGCGAGTTAAGCAAAGGCATTGCACCGTTTCACCTCAGTATACATGTGGAGGGAAGGAGCCTAACTAGGACCCTACTTTTTTGTTTTACTACCTCATATTAAGTATGATCATCACAAAACTGTAGAACTTCACACATCTTAGAGAAGAGAGTTCAAATCTGTTATTACATACAATTAAGAAAAAGGTTCATCAAGTGTGTATTGTTATGAGTCAGTGTTTCTGCAGATACCTCAAAATCGCAAAGAAGGTCCTGGAAAGCGGTGGAATTCGGAATGATGGAGGTCTCATGCCCACTGTCAACAGTTCCCACCAGGGAAAAGGTCAGGTGAAGGATGTGGCTGTTAAGGAGAGGACGCTTCTTCTTAAGCAGCATCGCCAGCAGCTATAAGAGAGCAAGGCCAGCATCCACGGGTAAGCACCCTGGCTACCTCTCACACGTGCACCTATGCAGAGCAATGCCCGTGCTAGCTTCTGAATTTGTACTGTGTCCAAGATAGCATTAGAGAAAATCTGAGAAACCAGTTCTTTCACTCTACTGCAATACTCGCTTTTACATTAACCCCTTAATTCCACATAAATGTTTAGCTAGTCGCTGCTGTCACACAATGCAATTCTGTGCTTTTTCTCTGTACATACTCAAAAGTATTTTTCACTTTGCAATAAAGACTTTGCATGTAGAAATTTAAAGGCTTAATGGTATAATGTAGGGTATTTATAGCACACTTTGCAATCCTCATGTTATTGGTACACATAGTTGGTTCCTTTCTGTGGTTAAAAAAAAAAAAAGCTACAACGATCATTTTGAAAGTATTGCAAAGCACAGCACTCATGAAAATGGTGTAATTAAATCTACACAGTTCAGTAAACAGCATTTTCATTACCAGCAGACTAACTGCTAAAGTTATAATGTTGTAGAAGGTATTTGTATTTCATCTATAATAGAGGACTTTCATTTTGTACCAAATACTTGTATTACTTTTCCTCTGTGGTGCTGGGGGTTAAACCCAGAACCTTTTACATACAAGATGTATATTCTACCACGGAGATGCATTTCTCTGTTTCTGTCTCTGTCTGTCTCTGATAGACTGCTGCTAGGTGGCTGTCTGTTTGTCTATCTGGGATACAGGTGGTGCTAAGCTGCTCAGGCTGGCCTGGGATTTGCAATCCCCCTGCCTCAGTGTCCCAAGAAGCTGAGATTACAGCTGTGCACCCCACACCATGGCTGCTCAAATTACTTCTTACAGGTAAATTTCCGCTTAACTCTTGTACAGACTGCGAATGCTGCTTATTTCCAACTCCACTTGAGTGTTTAGGACTAGTGAAGGCACACTGATCCTCTAGTGGCTTTGCGTTTCCTGACCAAGCATGGGAGATAATCAGGTGGAAAGGAGTCACACAGAATTCAGATGTGGCAGTCTCCTGAGTAGGGCATAAGATGACCCTGTCATTCCCACTGCCATAAAATACCCAGTAAGCACACAGTCGATGTGCAAGTGCTGCCACAGCTCCACAGCAAGGTTCTACACCCACAGATTCAATCAGATATGGGTTAAGGGGTAGGGGTGGGAATGCCTGCAATCCCAATATTCGGGAAGGCTGTGATAGGTTCCATGCAGTTTAGATGTGCTCTCTCTCCACCTCCTCGCTGGCCAGTGGGTCGCTCACTACAAGTTGAAGGTCAGCCTGGGCTACAGAGTAAGTTCAAGGCCAGTCTGCACTACACAGGGAGACTCTTTCTCCAAAAAAAACAAATGCTCAAGCCCCCCAAAAAATTTGGTATAGATTTTTTTCTTGTCATAATTTCCTAGACAATACAGATTTACAAAGCATTTACATTGAATGAGACATTGTAAGTAATTTAGAGGTAAATTAAAGCATACAGGCATTTGACTCAGCTATTCCCTTTTGGGAATCTCCCCAGAAGAGTCAGGCAACATATCCCAGTGACCCATGTACCCATGACCACAGCAGCACAACTCATAGCAGCTAAATCTGGAAGCAGTCTTTATGTACAAACAGATGAAAGGATAAAGAGAACGTGGTATTTACCTATGGAGTAGTACCCTGCCATAAAAAAGATAAAGCGGGGTCCATTGCAGGAAAATGGATGCACCTTGAGACCATAATGCTAAGTAAAATAAATCAGACACACAGGCTTAAATATCATGTTTCATGTATAGGAGAAACCCAAAATACAAGTAAAAAGCAAAGTAAAAGGCAGATCATGGGAAGCAGGGAATCTTCAACTGGGAAAGCAACAAGAGGCGGGGGGAGGAAGAAAGGAAAAGAGGATTTTAAAAGGAACTGAAAAGCATGGAAACAGAGCTTTGGAAATGGGAAAGGGGCCAGGAGGTGGAAGAGGTGAGGTGGGAGGGGAGGGGCAGGAGAGGATGGAGGCATGTTGCATGTTACAAATTGTTCCAGCTCCCCATAACCACTATGTCCTGCAAAATGAAGTAATAAAAATAAAAGTAAAGCAGATAAAGCATACAGGGAGATATGTATAACTGTATGTAGAATCTGTTCTGCTCTGGACAAGACCTGAGCATCTGCAGATTTTGACATCTGAGGGGTGGGGAGCGCATGGTCATAGAGGTGGGGCCACTGTCTCTTCAACTGCACCCATCAAAGCTGTGTGCAACCAATGTTGCCAAAGTCAAGACTGGCAGAGAAGAGAGAAAAAGGAGAAAGGAAAGTAAAGACAATGGCGCACCCCGGGTTGGTACACATGACTTCTCATGATGGCACCTAGCAGGTTCAGTGCCCGCAGGCAGAGTAAAGGGAAGGCCGGGCAGCGAGGTACAGACCTGGTAGCCCCTGATCCTCTCCATCTCCTTGCTGGCCAGTGGGTTGCTCTTGGCCACGCACACCAGGGCCTTGACAGCAGCATAGAGCCCCTCCACGTCGGAGGCCATGGCCACCAGGCCCAGGATGGCCGCCGCACCCCCGATGTACTGCAAAGTAGTGGCAACAGGCTTAGGGACAAACGTTCTTACTCCTGATTAAAAGACAGTGAGAAACAATTAAATTCCCCATGTCAACAAGAACCCAAGCAAGCATCTTAAGTAGCCTGTTTCTACCTAGAAACCTGAGCTTTTAAAAATCTCCTGCTGTACAATAAAAATTCTAAACAACTAAAATTCACAGGTATAC
The DNA here is from genome assembly GCA_002564305.1 of Octomys mimax. NCBI lineage: Eukaryota > Metazoa > Chordata > Mammalia > Rodentia > Octodontidae > Octomys > Octomys mimax. The sequence continues at coordinate 441 of NDGM010986481.1, read as the reverse complement.
AGAAGGGGTCCTGTATACACCTGGAGCAGAGCGGGGGGGCAGGATGCAGAGAGGACCTGGGTATGTCTGTGCTAGGTCCCTGCAAGTGACCTACAGGCCTCAAAAGCAGAGGTGTAGGGGACGTGGCTCTGAGCTGCGCAGGTGGCCTCACTGGGCTCTGTTGGGGGTGCACTGATGCAGCTTCACCAATGACAATGCAATCAGGGAAGCCGCTGGTGGGGAGGAGGCACCTTCCATCCCTGGCCACTACCAAGGCTGCTCCAGGTTCAGAGATCTAGTGACAGGGTAGGTATGACTCCAGGGAGCCCAACTTCATAGAAGCACAATCCCAGCTCTAACTGTGCCCATTCAAACCATATCTACATTCTCAACATTTTTTTATTAATTTTATTGAGAAACAAATAGCAACGAGACAGTTTCAAAACTGATTAGTAGGACAGT
>NDGM010986479.1:0-16576 GCA_002564305.1 Octomys mimax | reverse complement strand
TGAGGTGCTTTGGGAAGTTGTTTTTGATCACATGTGAAAGACTGTGTGCATGAGCCCCATAGCGAAGAACTCGGTAGGTTTTGTGAGTGTTAAGATAGATCTTTTCTGCTAAGAGTTCTTGCTTCACACTAAGGAAAAAAGGGTACCCCTAAGAAAATTTTCATGGCATGCAAGGATTTAAATTTTAAATCGGTCACCATTTTGGTATATATATATATATATATATATATATATATATATATAGTATTTTTAGGGAAGGACCTACAGGTCTGGGGAAGCTGGGGAAGCTCACTACTAGATCAGACTTGCAGTGATCCTCCTGTTTACAGCCTCCCAAGAGCTGGGATTCCAGGCGTGTGCCACCACATCCAGTCTCAATTACTGTCTCAATGTATCCTGGGGGTGGGGCTGGCACTGCAAGCCCCAGGATTGAACCCAATTTTGGACTATATTTAATACTACATTTTACTAAGCTGTATAGAATATTTGATACAGGTTAAACACGTAGTTTAAACAGGTCTGTAGTGATGTTTCAGTGATGGTTTATGGCAAGGTACAGTTAGGATTAGGAATCATATGATATTTGGATAACATTATGGTACTACTAACATTTTTTGAAATGATTTCACTGGCAAAATTCATTACATAGGATATCTAATAAATCTAAATTTGGGGCATCATCAGTAAATAAATAGTCTGAAGAGTCAAATTAGGAGTGATTTATTGAAACCCTCCATGTGAAAATTTTCAACCACTAATTTTGACTGAAGTATTTGTAGGCATTAAAATCCTGTTTAAGAAACTGGAGGAAACATATTACTGTTCAACAGATTGCTTGTCCAAAACAGGCTAATTCACTTATTAAATACTAAACTTGTATGTAGTATTTATCAGTGTGTTTTGGATATAGGCTATAGGAGGTCACATTAGCCACCAAAGTGAACACCATAATCTCCAGTCCCAGACACCTCCAGTCCCCTCAACCCTGGTAGTTTCATGTAGGAGTCAGTATTTTTAAGGAGCCAAACTTTGACCGTGTGTTGGGGAAGATCACTTCCCAGCTTGTATCCAGGTCTGGTCTCACGTACGAATCATGCTGGGCATGGACCGCCAGGACCTCCCCGATGCTAAGCTCATGTTGCTGAGCCACTTCCATAGCCTTTGTTCTCATTCTTAAAAAGTATCTCTGAGCTTTCCTTCCCTTCTGAGAAATGAACTCTGTCTCTCCTTTAGATAACAATGAAGGGAATAAATGGGTATGTGCTGGGTGCTATTTTCCAGATGCCAAGTCTCTCTCCAGGAGGCAATTAGGAAGGAGTTTTCCAGAACATTTAGTAGTGGCACCCAGGGAGTCTCAAAGAGTTAATTTCTCTCGTTGGACAATTACTATCAGAGGGTTACTTCTGGGGGAAATCCATTTTATTGTGTTCATAAAAGAGACAAAGCTGGGGACTGTAGTGAGAGTCGAGGTGCATTGTTAATGTGTCTAAACCAGAAAAGAATAGAATTCAGAACCGCTCGATAAATTAAAGAAAAGACCTTTGAAAAAATAGTGGTATGTGCCAGATGGCACCCATAGGAATCAATATTCTGAGCCCTTCAGGGCTGACACTTAATTCTTCTGAGTCTCATGTAGCATCTGATGCAGAGACTTGTACTTGCTGAGCACCTATTTAATATTTATTGAACTACATTGAATTTGGCATAAGCACGTATGAGTGCACACGCCAAGCTGGTGATCAGAAGTACATGACAGCCGAAAAGCTTACTGATGCTACAATCTTTTCGGATGTGGGCAAGTAATATTTTCAGCTATAATTGCGTAATTTCCAAGGCATTTGTGTTCAATTTATTCTCCAGCGCTTAAACTTGAGTTTGTGATTAAGTGGGGTAATTAAGAATAATAACAGTCAGATTTATCAAAGGTACCATTTCATTAATTCTATCCCTGAATAAATATTTTGTGGTAATGTTAAAAATAAAACCAAAACCCCCCAAAACAATAGGCTGCTTCTGTTTTGAAGGCCTCTCCTGTAGGGTGGATCATTCTTCCAAAGCCTAGGCCTGCAGAAAGCAAAATGACTGCAGCGTTCTCTGCAGCAGGAGAGCCTAGGCTCCGAGCACCGGGTAACTGAAATGGAAGCCTTTCTGAACTGGTTATGAAGTTCTGTTTCTCTGCCTCAACCTCTCCAGTTTGTGTCCTGATGCCAACCAACGCCATAATAACTCTGCCAGTAGGGGGAGCTAGGAGGCTGCTAAGAGGCAAATGAAGAGCTGGCAGCTAGAGACTGGCTGGGTGTGGGCAGCTTGCTGTTCCGGTGAGTGTTGGTCTAGCTTAGAAGTTGGTTTGTTTGACACTGTCAAATTACTTTTAATATGTCCCTTGGGGACACTATCACCGGTCAACAATTAATTGTAGTGCCATAGATACCAATAGTAGGAAGCAGGGTTATCATCCCTTTTATAATTTCAAACCCAGGTTCAGGCGGGGGAGATAGGTCAGTAGAATAAGCACCTGCCTGGCAAGCGCAGGATCCTGAGTTCAGTCCCTGGTACTGAAAAAAATAAAAATAAAAATAAAAATAAAAATAAAAAATGCTTCCCAGGTTCATGGGCACCCTGTCTAACTTTCCAGTTTCCAGTTATGTTGTGATGCTCCCTTTATGCCCCCAGCTCCCAGATGAGCAGCAGTTTCCTAAAGTTACAGTCTCTGCACTACCTCCGGTTACTTTCCAGTTCTGTAGCCTCTATAGGGCTTCGATATCTTGCTAGTCCATTCCCTATGTGACATTCTCCCTGTTAAAACTGCTTTCATGTTTTTGTTTTTCTAAATAGACCCTCAGGTATATTATCCCCCAATCCTTCCTCCTTTCCTGTGGCACTTCCCATCCTAAAGCTTGTCAACAACAGACACATTAGTATCTTCCTTTCATGATCTGCTACGATTTATTTCAATAGGGCACATGCAGAGCTTCTCTGCTTGCTTCTCTGCTTAATCCCAGCTCTTGGAGTAGTTCCCTTATAGAATCTATCATCAGAATATCATTGCTGATAAAAAGAATGAAAAAACGAGTAAATGACTATTTAACGAGCAAGTGGAAAGATAAATAAAAGAGCTTCGGGAATTACAATCCCACTGGGGTGATGCTTCCATTGGCCAATACCCTAACCACTTCCTTTCCTCTCGCTCTGTTGTCCTCAATATACCTAATTCTGCAGTAGCAGCAACCATTTGTGCTAGTTGTAGAGGCAGAAAACTATCCATGTTGGAAGGTTAAGTCATTGGTTCCTGATTGTCCAGGGGACATTTATCAGTATTTGAACCCAGGTCGCAGCAATTGGAAAGTATGTGGAGCTTTGTAACCATTGCATAGTACCGCCATGTGGTAGTGGAGGCCAGGAACATTGATGAACATCCAGCAACTCGCCCTAGAGAATCATACTGCCCACAATGTCAATATCTGTGCTCATGAGAAATGTGGTTTAGGAATGAACCTATTCATAATCAAGGGATTCCTCAGATAATGCTTTAAAGCACATCTTGTTCCTGCTAATTTATTTCTTTGCGTACACAAGGCCAAGTATTCATGATGGAAAAAAGATAATTTGCTTGATTTTGGCCAAAGACCCAGCTGTTTCTTTAAAAGAAAAAAAAAAAAGGTTATATTTGGAACTCTGCAGATAGCCCATCAGATGGCTATTAGGCTCCTTGGCTGGACTTGTTAAAGAGCAATGCAGACAGAGCTGATGATTAAAAGTGAGACAGAAGTCTGCTAGCTGGAGGGCCATGGGCAGTGAATGGGAGGGCTGTACATGAAGATACAGAGGCCATTTTTAAAATAATAGAGTTTCTTCTTTTTTATTGATCCAAATCCCTGAATAATAATTAAGAAGCAGCTGTTCCCCCCAATAATCTAGAAACAACCATTAATTGGAGACAGAGGTTTAAAATGACATAAATCACTTGGGCATTTGTATTTTGAAGCTCATTTTGGATGAACCAGGTGATTTCCTCCTGGATTTCAATGATCAAAATCTGTTTTCATAGAAAAAAATAAAAAGAATCGACCCACTTGATTATTTGGAAGAATCCCACCCTAAGCTTCTCCTTCCACTCCCACATTTCCTTGGACAAGTTCACTCTGTCATCTTAGCTACCAAAATATCCACAAGGTCTATTTTTCTTCACAGTGTATGACAGTAATCCTGTCTAATATATCAAATGGAATACAAAGTACTATGCAATGGTTATAAATTTTTTCGGCACAATTCCCAGAATTATTACTTAGTGTCATCCTCTTTCCAAACTATATTTACTAACTTTGTCCTTATTCACCATCCTTTAAATTACAGCTTCTCTAATCAAATAATTCAAGATGGTCATTCAACATACATTTGGCTGGTTTCATGAGCTTGCTACTAAAATTGCCCCTATTTAAAGGCATTCACAATAGCATATCTCAGGGGATACTTACAATATTAACCAGTTAAAATAAGGTTGTCCTGTTAAATGTAAGTATCTGATAAATTTTCAGGTTTTCTTTTTTTTTTTTTCATTTGTACATGCAGGAATTTTTTTTTTTTTTTTCAGAACCAGGGATTGAACTCAGGCCCTTGCGCTTGTGAGGGAAGCTATTATTCCACTGAGCCATCTCCCCGGCCCCTAGGATGTGCATTTTTTTTTTTAAATGTATTTGGTATAGGAACTCACTACACAGCTCCAACTCATAGTGATCCTCCTGCTTTCAGCCTCTCCAGCGCTGGGATTACAAGTGTGCACTGCCATGCCTGGTTTGGTGGCCGGCTTAGCATGCCTGGTGGTGGGGCCTGCGCAGCACATGCAGGGGATCCAACCCTGGTCCCTGTGCTTGCCTACATAGGCACTTAGTCTACTGAGCTATCTAGCTGGGTCTTGCAATATTCTCATACAAATATATGTGTGGTTTATCAGAAATGAAAGTTTATTTCAGTGATCTTTTCATTTTTACTTACAAACTTTCATACTCCTGTTGCTTATTTACCAAGGTTAATGTCTTTGTAAGTTCTTTTAATACAGACTTACTTTTTCATTCTATGACTCATGGATTCATCTCTTCTAGTGAAGAAATACTCATAAAACAATTAAAATCTGTAGGAATTCTTCCTTGCTTGAAATACCACAGCCATGAACTCTGGTTTCTTAGCCAGACATCTTGAGGTTACTGTAAGCTCTGCAACATCAGCCATTTGCAAAGTGAATTCTAATGTCACTGAAGCTAAGCCCTCCTCTCGCCTTTTAGTTACAGTTCCCAAGGGAAAACACAGCGATTCCTCTCCTGGTTGACGGTCAGTGAACACGGCATTTGAAGAAAATAACTCCTTAGCCGTGTCACATATGGTCATTGAACCAGACTTCGCTGATCTGATTACCTGAGTTTTTTCCTGATTAATTCTGAACGACATGAAGAAATCAATCATGAGAACAGCCAAAATAATCAAGTCTGTTGATTCAGTTACATAAACTTGACCTTCACCTCCTCCTCCCAACCTATGTTCACTGCAAAGTTTTGAACAGTTATGGGGGGAAAATGTTATGAAAATTACGTTTTCCTTGGTCTCTGTTGTCTTACAACCCAGTAATGTAAGCTGATTGAATAAGTAAAATTACCTAGACTTAGTAATCCTTTAATTTTCCTTGTGAGATTTCTTCCTAGTAAAAGACAACACACACTGTAAGATACTAATCACATGAAACATCTACTTTGTATTGTATGTCATACACTGAGTCTAATGTTTATGGTATTCATAACTGTGTTAGTGAAAAAATATTCTCTAAATAGATAAAATTGAATATTCTGCCTTCACATATTTCAGGGCACTATAACAGGAGTTTCTTGTCTTTTAGATGAAAAATTATGTCTGCCTATGCTCACATAAAGAACTTAAGATTCCAAAGATAAGATTCATAAATACCACTGAATATTCAATTCATTACACTGAGATTGAAAATCTGTTGTATAATAGATATTATTTCAAGCTATAACCCATGGATAGTAGTGGACACGAGGCTGCATGCACTGAAGTGAGGAGACAGGAAAGTGAGAAGAAAGCACCAATAAGCGCTAAGTGTAACCCCAGCATGGTAAAAAGCCACTTTGTAAGAGTGACCCACAGGAAGATTTGAAAAATGTTATACAGGAACCAAAGTTGTCTTCTGGGAATTGCATACAACATAAGTTTTGAAGAACAAATATGAGTTTGTCACCCACACCAAGAGAACAGGGACATTCCTGTCACAAATAAAATGAATCAACCAGAAATTATAAACCAGCATCCAGAGCATATGGAGGAATGGAATTGCTCATGTAGTTGAAAGCCCAGGACTTTCAACTACACTCGATGTACCAGAGTGCAGATGGGCCAGAGAGGTGGTAAACGCACGCTGCTTCCTTCCGGAGGCCTTATAAACCATCCGTGGCATCTGGGAACAGGGCCTCAGGGCCCACATGCACAATGTCAGTGGACGTCAAGGAACAGTGTCAGCTCTTGTTCAAGGGGAGGCGGAATGAGAAGGACTTAGAGGGAAGAGCAAGAACCCCACAGCTGGGTTTAGATTTCTCTTGGGATATCAGAGCATACATTGTCTCTTACCTAACAGGTGTGAAGCAGGCACTGTACTCCAGCCCTTAGATGGTTGTCCACAGTGGACAGGGACAGAATCTGCGTGCGATTGTGAGTTTCCTTTTGCCGATTTTGTACATTGCCAGCAGGCTGGGGATGGGGTTATTGGAGAGACAACTAGTGCATTCAAGGCCCAAGTGTCGATCACCCACAGTGAGGAGTGAAGTAGCTAATTAATAACCATAGTGAAGAGGGTCATAACTACATAAGCTTAGAATCTTAGAGTTCTTTAAAGTGTCTCACAGAGCTACTACCTGAGTTCTAGGGCAGTGTTGTAGGGCAATATCCACTTTTTTACCTTTTCCAGCAGTCCCTAGGAGCTGCCTGCTTCCCTTGGCTTGTGCTCTCCCTTGTCATAGCCAAAGCCAGCAGTGGGATCCTCCTCAAATCACACCACTCCAGACAGACAATCTTGTCTACCTCTTCCATTTGTTTAAGGATCCCTCTGATTACATTAAAACCATATGGAGTAATTACGGTAATATTTCCATCTCTAGGTAAGCAGATTAGAAAACTTAATTCTATTGGCAATCTTATTTCTACCTTACCATGAAATATATGTGCAAGACTGGGTTATGGATATTTTTAAAGAGAGGTATTACTCTCCATGTGATACTCATCTTACTAGTTTACAGGTTAGAAACCAAGGACCTTGTTAGGTATGGCAGACCCCCCCCCCCTAGAAAAACACAAGTGAACCTTACAATACAGGTTTAAGGAGAGGAAAATCCTTGTTTTGTCAACCGGCCTGTGAACAGGAAAGAATGCAAGGCCTGGACCACTCAATGTAAAATGAAGTGAAATCTGAGTAATGGCATTTTTAAACTCATTAGAATAGAGAAGATTGCTTTATTTAGATTATGCCTTATTGGACATAAAATAGCCTCACAAAGAGTAAGAATAAAGGACCAAGCAAGTTTGAGGATCTTTTCTGGGTGGGGTAAACCGTTACCTCTCAGTGGACAGTGTTTTCCTGTTGCTATGCTGACTAGCTGTGGTGACTGGGTTGTTTATCTTTAAGAAAACATACCTATATCTTTTTACTTGACAACTACAATATAATCTGTCTGGGAGTTGTTCATCATTTAAGAAAGGGTGAAAAAAGTCCTCTCCCAGAAAGTGTTCAAACCCGTGAGCTGAAATGATGATAACATCATGAGAGGCATCATAATTTATCTGGAGCATGTAAATCACCAGGGGCCCCCTCTGAGGATGCTCGCTAAAATGATAAATAGCTCTGTGAGTTGTAAGAGCAACCCCGAGGAATTCACCAGCCAGCCTTTGACAGGAGAGCCGCCTCCCTGTCTCTCCCAGCTGGAAGGGAGCAATGACTTAACAGATTCGAAAATACCGATTTTTTAAAATCATTTATTAAAAAGTTTGGTTTCAGACTTCATCCACAACAGCACAGTTTAGTAAAAGTTGAATAATTACTGACCAAGCCTGAGGCTGCTATGGGTCCTGTTGACCTATCAAACATGTTCCCCCTCCTGGTGTTTTCTCCTATGTCTCAAATTGCTCTCTCCTTTCTAGTCTTGTGGCCAAACAATTCTGCATTTTCCAATAGAAATGTCTTCTATATGTCTATACATGCTTGATGCCTCCTGTGCAGAGCAGAGGTGAAGATGTTGGAAAAATTGAAATGCTACTCTGTGTGCTTTATTTTAGAAAATCTAACATTTATACTAGATGATCAATAGGTAACAGTCTATTGAGATTTTCACTGTTATGGTTGTTAAGTGTGCCTTTTAAAATTGTATTTAGTTTTATCAAGGGCCATGGCTGTTTTTCCATGCTCTACAAAATGTTGATATTTATATCTTAGCTACTGACATGATAGCAGGTGGTGAGAAGTTTGGAAAGTGAGGTTTGAGGAAGGCCGCAGCACGGGACTCTCAGAATGGGATATGAGTCTTCATAAGAAGTGGACAGTATCTCCGCCACTGTCCTGGGCTCCCACTGAGGAAATGCCCTGTGAGAACACAGTGAGAAATTCACGGTGAATATCCAGGAGCTGAGTTCTTTATTTAGTAACCATATCTAGCATCACATTGGTCTTAGACTTCCTAGGCTCTGTGGCTCCGAGACACAAATGCCCATTGCTGAAACCATCCAATATAGGGCATCTTGTTATAAGTTCCAAGGAAAGATAATCACTTAAGAGTATGAAATATTAATCTTGATATTTCTGAGAGCATCCATTATAGTGTTTTGCATAGTGCTAGCAAGTGCTATATTATTCTTATTACAAATAGTGAATGATGTGGGTAATAAATAGTAGGGAACATAGGTTGAAAGCTCACTGTGTGTTGGATGTGGTGATAAGCACATTGGAAGCACATTTAGTCCTTCCAGAAGCAGCATGTGGTAGGACTTAAGCATATTGTAGCTGAGGAATTAAGATTTGAAGGGCTGGACATGTTCTATGATAAGACCCAGGCGTGTCTGGCCCTAGCATGAGACTTTCTCTGTGTTGCTGTCATTGGGTCAGCTTTTTAGGGCTGCCCTGACACATCCCACAAACCAAAGGCTCATTGCATGGGAAGACGGCCACTGTGTCAAGTCTGGAACTGTTGGGAGGGAGGGCAGTGCTTCTTCAGGCTCTAGGAAGAGTAGTCCTTGCTTCTTCTTAGCTTCTAGGTCTGATCCTACAGATCCTTGGTGTTGCAGAGCTGCCAAGCCGACCTCATCTTTATCTGCACATGATTTTCTTGTCCATGACAACCTCTTCCCTTCACTTCTTATAGGGACATGGCTCATTGGATGTAGACCCCAGTCAAGGGCACTAGGGGCTTCACATTAACTAACTATGTTTGCAAAACCTAGATTTTCAAGTAAGATCTCACTCTGAGTGATAGATGCTTGTGAATTATGAAAGGCCATTCCCACTACATTAACCTTTTCATCTCAATTTTATTGTAATTTGAACAGTTATGTCCCTCACCAGCAGCTCCATATGTTGGAATCATAATTTTCAAGGTGATGGTACAATATTAAACACACACACACACACACACACACACACTCCCTTCTACCATAAAAAAGATATATCTAGATGCCATTTATGAGCCAAGAAGTAGGCCTTCATATGACATGAAATCTATATCAATTCTTAGTTTTCACTCTCTAGGACCATTTGGAATAAATTTCTGTTGTTTATAAGTGACCTAGTTATGGATGTTTTGTTAAAACATCCCAAACAAACCAACCAACATGCACAGCTTCTCTGTCTGGGGCCCCTCTTTCCTCAGCAGAGCAAACTCTTCCTGGTCTTACCTGCTCACCAGGCACAGGTCTCATCCTAATCCTAATTCACACTGTCACCTCTGCTGAAATTGCTGCTGCTGCTCACCCATACAGTCATATCTTGAAGCAGCAGCTATAAAATTGACCATGTTACGAAAATTTTTAGGTCTTGTCCATGTCAGTTATTCAGCGCAGATCTGCAAGTCATCCCTGCGTGTTTGTAGTTATGATTTGCTATTGCTGTTGAGCCCTTGAGTTATTCTTTAGAGTTTCAAATCTTCGCCTCTGGCTTACTTGCTACTTGCATTTGGATCTGCTGGCCTTTTGCATCTGGCACTCACCCATCAGTACTGAGCCTAACAGAGTCCACAGCAGGCGGGTGCTCTGGGCACCCATCAGATGGCTGGATGGCCAGGTAAGGGCACTGATGCCACCTTCTTAATAGTGTGCCATCTCTGAAAAGCCTTTCCGTTAGTGAAGAAGAAATGGATCATGGGCTTGGGAGGGCAGTGCATGTAAGAAGCATTGGAAATGCATGCATTTCATTTCTTGTTAAGTCCTAGGAGTATAAAGACAAGCAAACAGATTGCCGTGGCAGAACATACAGCCTTGCCACTCAGCTTGGCTGTCAAAGGACAGACAGCTGATTCAGTGACAAGAAACAGGGTCCCAGGAGTTATGTGATGATATCGTTCAGACATTCCCTGACCTTTGGTACAGCAGTCCTCAGGTCGCTGACAGCTCCACCTCTGATAAAGACAGCTCCTTGGAAATTTGCACCTGGGTGTCTACAATGGAGGACAGTGTCACCTTTCTAGTGATACGCAGACGATGGGAGGGGCTTTGGTTCTATTTTGTTTTCTTTTGCAAAATGGAACAAATATGGTTGTAGCTGCTGAAGGAAGCGAGCCTGGGGCTTGTGTCTTCTGAGGAGCCCCACAGAGCTCTCTTCTTTGATAGGGGCCCCCTCCTCCTTGATAGGAGCCAGCTGATGTTAACGCAGCTCCTGCCAAAGTTCATTCATCTCAGCACAAGTGAAGCAAGTTAGCTTTTCCAACATGGTCTCCATTAAATCCTAAGGCCTATGAGCAAGGCAGATGGAAGAGGGGAAAGAAAGGAGTGAGGAAGAGAGGGCCCGAGAGGGCCAGGGGCACAGATGATGGTGAGGAAAGGGAAGGCTAAGGAGGAAGCATCCTGAACCCTTAGAATCCCTGGGAATAGATGCTGGCTCAGGCAAGAAAGTCAGGCCTGTGAGGCCTGCCACGCTCATGGCCCTGTGCACCCCTCCCTCCCTTCCTGAGTCTTGGGCCCTTTGTCCAGCCCTCTGGAAGTTAAGCCCTTTCTGGATTGCCCTTTCTTTCAACAACCTCAAAAAGCTACCTGCTCTTCATTTAGGAATTGGAACCCTTCCTTTCTGCATTGCACTCTGTCTCCAAGAATCTCATCTTCACTTAACTGGCAGGACAGTGGTACCTGACAAGGTGATTGCAGTGAGGTAGCCTGCATCAAGTTGTCTACTTGTCTTCACTGATTCATTCGACAAAATCTTTTACTTGGCCCTGGGAACCCAGTGTTGAACTAGACAAATGGGAGATCTAAGAGTAGGATGCAGGTAATTAATAATTTCAGGGAAGATAATATATGCTAGGTTTTAGGTAGCAGGAAACAGATCCATCTAAATCATTCTGGAGGGCTGGGATTATGGATGGTGCCTTAGTTACTTTTCTCATTGCTGAGACAAAAGATGGGACACTCAAAGTTAAAGGAGGAAGAGTTTATTTGGCTCACAGTTTGTAGAGGATTAAGTCCATAATTCAAGGGCTCCAAGGCAGGGTGGCTTGGCAGGGACACCACAGAAGAGAACAGTTCATGGAACCCACAAAATAGCAAAGCAACAGGGAGGGAGACAAGACTCTTCCCCTTATAGTGTATGGAGCCTGCCGGGTGGCAGGTACAGCACTTGCATCCTTAATCCTAGTTAATTCTAGAACTATGTCAAGCCAATCAGTGCACTGATTTACTAATCACACACCTTTAATCCTGCTGTGTAATTCCATCATACATTCTAGATTTAGCCACCACTTAAAGAGCCCAAAGGGCTGGCCAGATAGCCCAGTGGATTAAAGGGCTTGCTTAGGCAGACTCAGGGGTTGGGGGTTCAATCTCCAGCGTGCCGTGTCAGCCCTGCCTCTGGGGCACCCTGTGATAGTGATTGAGACTGGACATGGTGGCGCGTGCCTGTAGTACCAGCGCTTGGGAGGCTGAAAAACAGGAGGATCGTTGTGAGTCTGATCTATGCAGTGAGGCCCGGTAGACCCTGTACTAAATATATACAAAAATAAATAAATAAATACATAAATAAATAAATAAGAGCCCGATGATCATACAAGGCTTTGGGGAGCATCTGGACACAAGCCATACAGAAGGATTGGAAGAATTGGAAATTCTAGTTCATTATATGGCACTTTTTTCAGCTTTCCTTCATAGTAGATCTAATATTCTTTCCACAGGAAATGTCCTCGAACACTTTTTAAAAATCAACTTATTTTCTAAGTGTGTGTATGCTACCCATTTGGATAATAGTGCATCTTGCACCAAGAAAACTGGAAGGGTGTTTCGTAGGCTCCTCGTGGTGTTCTAGGGCTTCAGACAGCTCAGCAGTATATGTTAGTTTCCTAGAGCTGTCATCGTTAAAGTAACCAACCAGGTGGCTGAACCAATAGAATTTTATTTGCTCTAATACGGGCCTGACCCCAGCTCAAACTGTGTGACACGAAGGGAGCCAGCTACACTCTGGCTTCAGTCCTGTCCCTGGTGAGGCAGGATGAGCTGAGAGTTTGCTTGGGGCATGCAGGCTTAAAGCTAGTGCTCAGCACGTGGGAGGCCTTCTCCATGGCCTGCGCTCAGCATCACCAAAGGCAGTTTAGGAAGCTTCTGTGGGTACAGCATCCTCTACTGCCTTCTTCCCCTTCTTGCTATGTTTCTAGTAACCAGATGTTCTTCCTTTTTGGGGGGTGGGGGGATGTTGGCAGAACCGGGGATTGAACTCACACCCTTGTGCTTGCCAGGGAAGTGCTTATTCCACTGAGCCATCTCCCCAGCCCTGGTAACCAGACGTTCTTAAGAAAATTGTTCTCCTGACAGATGCTTGTCCCTGTTATCAGGACAGTATGAGACAAGGAGAAGTTTTCTGGCTTCTCTTTTGTCTCTGCTCCAGGATCTGGCTCTGTCCTTCCTGAGCCCCTTCTTGACTCTTACTGGAAATAAGAAAAAAGATAGAGAGCAGATTGTGGTCTTTGCCTTCCAGTAACATAATGGTGTCTGTTTTCTTGAGGTTTGGCAGAAAGAGACGCTGGTGGCAGCCTGACAGGGTCGTGCCCTCCTGCTCCCAGTCCCTGTTCCAGTTGTGTGTCTGCTGGAGGGAGATGAGGTGGTGGGGAACCCACAATACAACCTGTCACCAGGCAGCCCTGGGAAACACAAATCGTGTTTTTGAATAAAACAAACAAACACGAGCTTTTGAATACTCTCACGCCCAAGGTCACTTATGTCACCCACGTGGCCTGTGGGACCCCAGAGGAACATAAAGCCAGTGAGTGGCCCTTTGATCTCCCACCTTCTCTGGAACATTTTAATCAATCAACCATGAAGTCCCTCTGCTTCACTGATGCAGGCCTATATCTAAAATGACTTCGGTCTGGCTGACATTGTACTACATCCAAGATCAAAGATTGAAGCCAACGCCAAATTTGCCCAGATAATTCTGAGACTTTTTCCCAGCATACTCCTCCCCCAGCTTTTAGAAACACTTTTCTTGCAAGGACCGAAAAAGGAGAGCTTGAATGCTGATGGACAAGAAAAGCAAACCGCTTCCTGGAGGCCCACAGAGTCCATCCAGGTGAGAAGTAAGGGCAGGGATTGACTCAGTGAGAAGGAAGTACACCTTAAAAGTTAATAATGTGCATGGAAAAAATGAGGTTTACTTCCCGGAGAAATTTTGAGAGGTCGAGAATTGGTTCACCCTTGGGACATTCATCGAAGCGATGGAAACAAACACCGAATCCCCTGAACTTTTAAAGTATAGCCTAGTCTAATCACTGCAGTTAATGATCTATCCTGTCATCTTTCTTCAGAATAAAACTCCTTCCTCTATCCTGTAGCTGAGTATGTGTGAGGTACGTGTCAGGGTAGATGGGCTGTTCCAACGTTTTCCATAGAAAGGGATCTTTTGTAGGGAGCCTAAAGTACTCTAGCCAATGCTCATTTTTTTTTTAATATTGCATATTACCTCAGTGTTTTTATTCACAATAATCCCCAGGGAAGGCAGAATGTACAGTATGATTGTATTTCTCAAATGGTGAACCCAAATCTCAGAAACATTCAAAGGCTTCTTGTGATCAGGCAGCTAGTTCCAAAGACCAGCTCTTTAATGACACCCACTTGTCATGGCCCACTCGTGCACTATTTCACCTATGGGCTTTGCCTTGTGAAGGATTTTGTCCCCCATAAAACCTGAAAAACATTATTTCCTTCACTGTAAGTACTGACATCTATAGCTGTGGATGATAGCTCTTAGTCAGCAGAGCTATGATGTTAGGATACTAAGCTCCTAAATTCCCAGTCAAAGGGAATGAAACTGTGGACTCATCACAGGCAAATAAATCATAGCTTCCTGAAGGATCAAAAACAATAAATTTTTATCAATCACTTTTTCTATGCCAGTCAAGGCTCTGGACACTTCGCTCTTGTTACCATTAATCTTTGCTGTGGTCCTGTGACAAAGGCACATGCCATAGATATGGCCCCATTTCGTAGATGTAGAGCCAGGGGTGCACTGGTGTGGGGAGACTTTCTCTGGGTTTCTCAGGCAGTACTTGGTGTTGGAATCTCCAGTCCCCTTTACTTAGCTTTTTGATCATTATTATTTATTCTCTTAGCATGCCAGGGTTGAGAATCCAGCCTGAGAAGACTGATGCAGGAATGGCTATTGCTGATTTAAAGAGGAAATAAGGTGCTTAAAAGGTTCTTTAGGCATTTGAGTATTGCTGGAAGCTGGCAAAATATTACCAAAGAAAGCCCTCGACTTGCCTGTGAACATCCAGGGCTTCCAACATGTGAACTTCATGAAGCTGGCAGGAAAACAGTTAATGAGCCAGTAAGTCTAGTTCCTACTTCATATCGAAAGCATTTCGTATTGCTGTCCCAATGGAAAATGACAAGGGGGTATTTAGAAGCTTTTAAAAATAAGTGGGTTTCTATACTGTCAGAGTAAGCAAAAGAAAAATTTACACATTATCAGGGTGAAGCAAACTTTCAATCCAATTCCAAGAAGCTGAAGATGGAGAGTCCAAAATGGGAAAATTGTGCCACAATCACTATGTGGAACAAGCAGAAAGTTTGGGGTGAGATTTGAAGTGGACATGAACATTGCTCTGTGGCTTGGAGATGGTGGTCCAGAGATGTGGCTATGGGAAGCTTCCCAAACCTCGTGCATCCTGGAATCCATAACAGCACATGGGTAGGAACTAGGATATGAAGCAGAGTGAACTAGAGGGAGATGCCTGCACAGTCGGAGAGCAACTTAGTTGACCAGAAATTCTAAAAGAAGAGTGGGATTCAGGTTTCTGGTACAGGAAGGAACAGGAAAAAGGAGGTAGCACTAGTGAAGCTCTCGGGGCTCTCAGTGAGGATGCTGTCTCGTGTTTTGGCTGGGTTTGAGAACTAGTTCAAAAGTATAGCAGTCTAAGAAATAAAAAGAGATGGAGGGTAGAAGGCAAGGAAGAAATGAGGAAAGAAGGAAGGAAGAAAATAAGGGAAAAAGAATAAAGGAGGGAAGGAGTAAACCAACATCTCTAGTATTTTCAGCCCTACACATAAGAATGGATCAGTATTTGTTTATATACTAGTCGATTTCTATTGCGTGGTTAGTGTGTTTAGCCTTCCATGTCATTTGCTGTTTGCCATTTTACTCCCAAAACATCCTTGTGAAGCAAGTACAATTTTCTCTTTTGTGGAGAAAATTGAGGCACTGATGGATAAATTGATTTGCCAAGGACCCATATTGGAGGTAGGCTGAATCTAGGGTGTGTTAATTAGGGATTTCTAGAGGAGAGGAATAAATCTAAATGATATTTTAAATTATATACAGAGATATATTAGATAGTGCTACAGGGTCAAAAGCAGAAAAGTCTCAACAGCAGTCGGTGTGGTCTGAGGTAAAAGAATCCAAAATGGCTGTCTGTGTATGGAGAGCAAGAGGACCCAGTTGCAGTCAGAGATTAAAGGTCTTGGAATGCACAGCAGAGTCACAGGTGTGGGTCTGTGTTGGAAGGCTGATGAGTCTGCTGGAAGTTGGAAGGAACCAAAGTCCAGAGACAGCGGTGAAGGTTGCAACTCCTCCACGAACCAGGAAGCACTTTCTTCTTCCTTCCCTTCTAATTCTGCCCAAGCTACAAGCATATTGGTTGGTGCCACCCCAATGCTGGTTGGTTTGTCTCCCCTCAATTTGCTGGCCTCCATGTCAGTCATCCATAGATAAAGACAGAACTCACTAATCTCCTAAGGTGTACTTACTCAAGTCAGTTTAACACATCATAACTAATGGTTACTGTCTTAGTTACTTTTTACTTGTTGCTGGGACAAATACCCGACACTCAAAATGAAGGAAGGA
>NDGM010986444.1:0-11587 GCA_002564305.1 Octomys mimax | reverse complement strand
GCTTGCACTCCCCGAGGAAGGGCTCTCCCCCAATCTACACCCCCATCTTTATTTATTAGCTATTTATCCATCTTTCAAAGCAGGGCCTTCCTGAGTTTCTCAGGCTAGCATAGGGTTTAGGGTCCTCTCGCCCCTGGCTCCCGCGTAGTTGAAATTAAAGGCACAAGCTGCAGCTCCCAGCTCTACCTGCCACTTCTTTAGGGAATCCTGGATCCTAGCTGCTGTTATAGGAAAGCGGTTTCAAAAACAGCGTCCTGGATATCTGGTATACTCATTGCTCTTGACTGTAAGCCTCTTCAGATTACAGAGCAAAGAAATGCGTCTGTGTAGAGTAACATACGAATAGGCCTGAGTATGTTGGTGTGTCCATAGGGGGCCCTAATGGTGTCCCCCGCGCCAACCACGCGATCCACCTCAGCACTACAGGGTCCGTCCACACTTTTCTGTTTATTTGTGCATAAACACCTACTGTCTGGGTAAAATTTTCAGCACCATTTATCTCATTCAGATAAAAAACGCAGGCATAGGGGCTCCAGCACTGGTGTCCGTACCCACAGGGAGCCACCCTGTCAGCTAATCGCAGTGTTGACTTACCGCCTCTCCCCCTGCGCACCACATCTGTGCTTACTTGCCCTTCCCCTGCTCAGCTGCGGTTCCCCTCGCTCTTTGCTGCGGTTGGGCCGCGCACCTGAGCACACTGCTGCTGCTGCACCTGCGCTGCTGCCCGGAGCCCCCGCGCTATTACTGTTCTCTCAGTCACATAAGAGGCATCTTTTTCCCTCATGTTGTAATAGTCTGTATGATGTCAAATACAGAATTGTGTGTTATAAAAAATTTTCTTTTTTTTTTTTTGGCAAAAACAGGGATTGAACTCAGGCCCTTGCGCTTGCCAGGCAAGCCCTTATTCTACTGAACTATCTCCCCGACTCCAAAAAGTTCTGTTCTAAAGAAACTTTTGGCACTTTTCCCATTCAGATTTTGCATCTGCCAAGCCTCTGGGAACCAATGACCTGTGTGCTGTTTCTATACTTTGTCTTTCCTGCATGGCCGCCTGGTGGAACCGAACACCACTTGGATTTCTCCACTGTGCTCATTTCACTTAGCAAGGGGGCTCTTTGATCTTGGCGAGGGTATCTCATGTTTTTTTATTTTTACCTTTTCCTAAGTATTAAAAGATCTGAACTTTTTTTTCTGTATTTTAGGGAAGGGTCTACAGGGTGTTCAGGGTCTTACTACCAGATCAGACTCATAGTGCTCTCCCTATTTACAGCCTCCCAAGAGCTGGGATTACAGGTGTGAACCACCACACCCAGTGTCAATTGCAGTCTCAGCGCGCCCCGCGGGTGGGCGGGCGGGGCTGGCTCAGCAGGCCCCGTGCCTGCTTGCAGGCGCTTTAATCCGCTGAGCTATTTGGCCAGCCCTGACCTGAACTTTTTAATGTGCTTATTGGATATGCACATAGCTTATGTGGAGAAATGTCCATTTGAGTGATTACTTATTTCACTCAAATAAGTAAATAAGTGATTTACTTATTTTAATGAAGTTATTTGCCTTTTATCTACACAGACATAGGATATTTTATATTCTCTGGATAGTAGACCATTGCCTTACACACGAATGGCAAATATTTTTTCCTCAAGCTTTGAGTTTTCTTTTCAGTTTTGAAGGCATTCTTTAAATCCCAAAAATCTTTAATTCTTATTTAAATTTGTTTGTTAGAATACATTTGCCCTGCATTACCAGGAGGTCAGTGCATGTACATATGGCATCTGGATTATTTTATGTCTCCTTTCTGTCCCTTGTATCTCTTCCCATTTTCACTTCTCTTGGGCTTATTTTCTGACAGGCCTATCTTCCAAAATCATTCAATACTTAAGCCTCTGTGTCTGATTTCTTTCATTTAACACTGTGATCTCTAAACTTGGGGAAACCTACATCAACAGATAAGTGGGTGAGCTTGTGACTTTTATGCACAGTAGAGTACTACGATGCCATAAAGAAGCACACATCTCAGCCATTTGTAGAAAGTAGATGCACCTTGAGACCATAATGTTAAGGTAAATAAATCAGAGTCAAAAGTGTTTAATTCTGCATATGTTCCATTTATCTATTTTTTCTCCTATCACTTGTGCTTTCTCTTTCACATATTCTAAGTTATTCTAGAAGCCATTGTCTTAACTAACCCTTAACTAACCCTGTAAGGATTGGTTTGTTATGTTCTCTCCTGGAAATCTTCTGACATTAAGTCATATATACTGGAATATGATCCATTTTTAAATCAATTATAAAATCAGTTGACTCTAACTGTAAAGGTTAATGTTTAGACATTCAATTTTATTCCACTAATCTATATGACTAATCATTGCCAATATCACAAAGTCTTGATTACTGTCATTTTGCAGCAAGTTTTGAAATCAAGAAGTATGAGTCTAGGGCAGGGAATATAGCTCAGTGGATGAGCACCTGCCTGGCAAGCACAAGTTCCATCCCTAGTATGACAATAAAAAAAGTATGAGTCTAGCACTCCAACTTTGATTTTGCTTTTCAAAGTTGTTCTTCCTATAAGTGTAGTTTACATTTCCATACAAAGGTTAGAATGAGCTTGTATACTAATAAAAATAAAACCATTCACATTGTGCTGCTAACTGCATTGAGGCTCCGAATGCTTTGTAAGGAATTGGCTTAATAACATTAAGTCTCTTAATAAGTGAACCTGATATATTTTCAAATTTATTTAGGTTCTCTGCATTCATCTTAATATATTTATAGTGTTCAGTGTATAAATCTTGCATTGTTAACCAGTTGCTAAATATTTTCTCAGTGATGTTATTTTTTTATTTTAAAGAAAATTAAAAAGTAATAGACAAAATGGAACAATACAGAATTTCACAAAATGAGATTCTGGAATTTCACAAAATGAGATTCTGGAATTTCACAAAATGAGATTTCACAGGAATGCAACAGTAGTTGTTTTATTGCACATTGTTGCCTTCAGGGTAGTTGCTCAGATTCCCAAATATAAGCATGTGAAATTGGTCAATTGCAGGCATTTACCCATAAGAGCCTTCAGTTTATCTTTCTTTACAGTTGTATAATATCCTGTTGTATAAAAATGCCGCATCTTTTTTGTCCATTCCTCTGTTGATGGGCATTTGGGTTGTTTATAAGACTTAGTTATGACAAATTCTGATGCTACGAACACAGGTGCACATGTATCCGTGTAGTATAATATTTTCAATTCTTCTGGAAAAATACTGAGAACAGGAATAGATGGGTCAAATGGGAGTGTCCTATTTTCTGAGGAATCTCCACATTGTTTCCACAGTGTGTGCGCCTGTCTGCACTCCCACCAACAGTGGAGAAGAGCTCCTTTATCCCCACAGCCTCTCCAGCATTTGGTATCGCTTGACTTCTTGACGACAAGCCATTCTTTCTGGGGTAAGATGGAATCTCAGTGTTCTATTAATTTGCATTTCTCAAGTGACAAAGGCTGTTGAACATTTTTTCATATATTTATTTTCCATTTGTATTTTCTCATCTGAGCAGTGTGTATTCATCTCAGATGACTGTTTTGTTTAATTGGGTCTTTGAATTTTGGAAACCTGATTTTTAAAAATTCTTTATATGTTCCAAATAGAAAATTTTTGTCTGAGGGACAGTTGGCTAGATTTTTTCCCAATCTGTGAGTTTTCTTTGTACTTGATTGGTGATTTCTTTTGATGTGAAAAAACTTTTATTTTATTTTTTAAATTTTAATGAGAAAAAAGATAAAATAGCAATGAAACAGTTTCAAAACAGATTAGTAGAACAGTTACAATAATTAATACATTGCATATTTTGTCTTTGTAGTAGTTATTCAGAGGACAAGATGAAGATGTGATATCTTTCTCTTTGGTATCAGGGATTGAGCTCAGGATCGGGTGCTTGCCAGGCAAGCACTTATTCCACTGAGCTATCTCTCTGGGCACCACAGACATGATATCTTGTCCAAACAATATTAATATAAACCTTTTTTCTCAATGAACTAAGAGAAAGTAGCTGTATATCTATCCTAACTATTGCTATACTCTCTGTAAAGTAAATGTTGTAAAAAGAAAGAAAAAAGAAAAAAAAATTTCAGTAGGATGAGATCTCGGTTGTCGATTCTCTGAAGTACTTCCTATGAGTCTGTTTCTGTTCATGAACTCTGCCTGTACCTATATCTTTAAGAAATCTACCTACTTTCTCTTTCAGAATATTTAGTGGTGGTTTTTTTTTTTTTACATTTTGATTTTTAATCCATTTTGACCTTAGTGCATGGTGATAAACATGAATCTAGTTTTAGTGTTTGGCACGCGGAAAGCCAGTTTTCACGCACTTTTTCACACAGTTTTTGCTACAGAGGCTACCTTTCTTCCAACAAAAGTGTTTGGCCACTTTATCAAAGATAAGATGGCTGAGTGTGTCTGTGGTTGTGTCTGCATCTTTTAATGTGTCCTATTGATCCTCAGAGGTTTTTTCCATTACCATGTGAGTTTTATCACAGTGATGCTATTTTAATTACCTAGTTATTTTTGGAGTCCTGTTTTCCTTTGTTGCCTAGGTTGCTCTTCAGATCCCTGCTGAGGGACCCATTCCTACCACCCTCACCCGGGGCTGGGCCTAAACCTCCCCCCACCCCAGTGCCTGACACTATTGAAATTTGGTTGTTCTAAGAACTGAAACTTTATTGGTAATTACTTGTTCAGGGCTGGCCAAATAGCTCAGTGGATTAAAGTGCCTGCAAGCAGGCGCAGGGGCCAGGGTTCAATCCCTGGGCGTGCCATGCCGGCCCCATCCTGGGGATGCGCTGAGACAGCACGTGAGACAAGCTGTGGTGGCATGCACCTGTAATCCCAGTTCTTGGGAGGCTGTACACAGGCGGATCACTACGAGTCCGAGCTAGTATCGCAACCCTAAACACCCTATAGACCCTTCCCTAAAATACAAAATAATAATAATAATTGCTTGTTCATAGAAATATAGCTAAACATTTATATTGACCATCTTTACTGAAACGTTGCTGAGCTCTTTTGGTAGCTTTGATAATCATTTCATAAAACGTTTAGAATTTTTCTGTATACAAAATGCCACTTTAATATAGATATGACTTATTTACACATAGAATATAAATATAAGAAATATAGAGTGCCATATTTTTATTTTTCTCCACAGTAGCCCTGATGAAAGCCTCCAGTATACTGCTGAGTACAAACAACGTACATAGACATCTTTGTCCTCTTTCTAAGCTGGAGAAAATTAAATTCATGATGAATATCGGGTGTGAATAAACATTTTTCTGATGCCCTTCTCAGGTTAAGGAGTTTCCCCCTGTGCCTAACTTCTATACTTTTGTTATGAGGAATAGACTTTGGATTTGTCAAGTATTCTTTCCCTATCTTGACATGATCATGTAGATTGTGTTCTCTATTAATAACTACCTTCCACCAGACTTTTCTAATGAAAACCAAATCTCCATTCTTAGGTCACATTCCTTTGGTTATAATGTGCAATACATTCCATATTTTGACTTTGGTTTAGAAGTTCTTCCTTAAATACTTTTTGTCTATGTTTTAAAAACATATTTATCCATAATTTTCCTTTCTTGTAATGTTTTTGCTTATTTTAGCATCAGAATAATGACACTGTCCTCATGAAATGTATTGGTAAGTGAGCCTGGGCCACTTCTATATTGTGTCTTGACCCTTCTACTGCTTTGTTACTTTAAACCCTCTTCTCTCTTCTCATCCTCAGACTCTTTTCACATATCCATGGTTCATATTATCTTTCTGTACCTTGCTCTTTAAAGTAATATACTTAGAGTTTGTCATATAAAAGAAACCATGAATATTGAACCTTCTGTTTCTGATGTATTTCACCTCGCATTATGGATTCAAGGTTTGTCCATTTTCCTAGACATTATTCAAGTTTATTCCTCTTTATGGCTGAGTAGTATTCCACAATGCGTATATAGCACATTGTCTTTATCCATCTATCTGTTGCTGGGCATATAAGCTGCTTCCAAGATTTAGATGTAAGTGATTTGTTTTTAAGTATTTGTAAATGCATAGGATTAATTCTTTAAATTTCTGGAATCATTCACTAGTAAACCACACTGACCTGAGTATAGAATTGACTCCTAACAGCAATCACATGCCCTTGGATTGAAATCCTTCTGAGCTGAACCTTCAAAGACGGCATCTGTAGCCATGGCAGACATCTAGGTTTCCAACCCAGAGAAGCAGTGAGTAAAGGATGAAAGATTTTGAACTACTAATTCACTAATTCAGGTTTTAATGACATTTGTGGAAACCTGGAGAAATAATATACCCATTGAAAGATTATAATGTGGTATTTATAGGATGTTTCTTTATGTCGGTGGGTGGTCCAATGCCTGAGAATCTAACCAGTATTAATGTGACCCTCTAGCAATCATTAAGAGGTCAAACAGTAATAAATGTTAGTGAGACTGGTGGAAATGTAGGATAGTACAACTATTATGGAGATCAGTTTGGAGATTCTGTAAAGAACTGAAATTTAAAATTCCATATGACCCAAAGATTCCATGCTAGGAATCGTCCCCAAAGAGCTTACGATATCATACTACAGTGACACATGCATGCCAATGTTTATAGCTGCACTACTCATAATATAAGCTAAGTCCTGGAAATAATCTGCACATCCATCAACAAGTGACTGGATAGAGACAACGTGGTATCACCAAGTATAGTGAGTGGAACATGCTTGTAATCCCAACACTTGGGAGGCTGAGGCAGGAGGATCATTGTAAGTTCAAAGCCAGCCTATACCATGTAGTGAGATGCTGTCTCAAAAAGAAAAGACTATATGGTACCTAAAATATGAATATTACTCTGCTATAAAGAATAACATATTTGGGGTGGCGAGATAGCCCAGGGGACTAAGCAGTTGCTTAGGCAAGTGCAGGAACCAGGGTTTGATCCCCAGCACCACCTGCTGTGCCAGCCCCACTCCCAGGTGCACTGAGCTGGCTATTGAGTCTGGGCACGGTAGCTCACACCAATAATCCCAGCACTGGGGAGGCTGAAAATAGGAGGATCACTATGAGTCCAAGCTGCACAGTGAGACCCTATACGAAATACATTTAAAAAGAATAACATTTGAATAATTTGTAGGAAAATGGATATACCTGGAGAATATGTTGAAAGATGTAAACCAGACATACAAGTTTAAGTGCCATGTGGGATCTTTCATTTGAGTGAGGCGAAGTACAAAGGGAATTATAAAGGATGGATAGATGGGAACAAGGAGATAAATCTTATAAAATAGAGAAGTGTTCAAAGGGAAAAGTCATAATATATGAGGAGGAAGAGAAAGGGAAATAAGTAAAATGAAGAAAAGCCATGTGCAAGAGCCTAATAACCCCACTTAATGTAAACGTTATATGCCATAACATGAGCTAAGATTAGTGATACTGACAAGAATGAAAACTGGGATGGAGAAGTGGAGGAGGGGGAAAGGAGAGGGGAGGAAGAGGAAAGGATTGGGGCGCAGCAAGCTGGAGTATGTCCATGGTACCACTCCCCAGTATGACTGTCAGATGAATGAACTACAAACACATATTAATAGAATTAAAAATTAAAACAAAGAAAACATCCCTTTCACAGGAAACTTGTTTACACTGGAATATGTCTTGGTATCCTGAGTCTGACCGGTGTCCAGCTTATTGCTACCAAATTCACCACTCATTCAGAGCATCCTGAGTGGGAAGGAACTTGAGGTCAGCTGTGTCAGTCAAGTGAGACCCAGAGAAGGCAAAACGGCAAAATGCAGGGGTCAACAGAAGCTGTGTATCACAAAGATGCTCCTGAGAGGAGGGCAGCTCAGCTCACAGGGAAGAAGGGTGGAAGAAGCTGAGCACAAGTAGCAGCTGTTGTAGAGAAACAGCTAGGGGAGAAACACTGCGTTCTGAGGGCCACGGCTTTTTTTTTTTGAGGTCCAAGGCATTACCTGACTGGCCTCCTCTGTCCCTTACTAATTGGTAGCTTTACAGCAAGCTAACTGGTAACTTTAGAGCAAGTTTCCAGAAGTCTTGCAAGTATCATGAGGTCCCTAAGTAAATATGGGACTGTTCTGCAGTTCTCTAATGCATGTGGGATGCATGGATTCTGTAGGTTGAGGGGCAAGTCAACTGTTACTTCTAAGTGTCCCAGAGAGAGCTGATCACCAGCAAGCCATTGCACAAGGCAGAAATCTGTGTGGACTGCAATGAGAAATGGGGCCTCAGCCAACTGCAGGAAGTGGTACTAAAGCTGAGAGTGCACTGTTTCTGGAGTGACAGTGTTACCCCAATTCTGAGGAAAGCTTTGGGACTCACTGTAGCATATATCCATTAAGATGGGAGTTCACAAGTATCTCTAAGAGCTAGGGAGTGTATTACACGAAAGTAGAAAAGGTTAGCACTCCTCTTGACAAGGATGGAAGAGGTCATTGGGCCGGCAACACACATATGGGGAAGGCATTGCCACCTACATTGTGGCATCTAGTAGTTAGGGAGAAGGTGATTGGGATCGGTCACCTTATTTGAAATTCTATTTCAGCATGTTTCTTCAGTAATGCATCAGAGCACAAAGCTATTGCACCCTGGCTGTGCTGCACATGTGAAATCAGAACTCACAGAGTAGGGGCCAGAGAGATAGCTCAGTAGAATAAGCACTTGCCTGGCAAGCATAGGGTCCTGAGTTCAATCCCCTGTTCAGCAAAAAAAAAAAAAAAAAAAAAAAAGAACTCACAGAGAAAGGTAAATTCACTAATGATAGGGTACATGCTTACACTTTTAAAATACCAGTGCATCTTAAAAGTAATAATGTAAGAACACCATTGGTCACAGGAAGATCACGTGATGGCTGTCCTCATGTGCCCACCTGGGAGCCCAGTCTACAGACACCTGCTGTGCCCACAGCGATGATATCAGGATGAACATCTGTAGAAGGGCAGTCGGTAGGTGTGAAGAGCCATCCTACAAGAATAGAGGAGGACTGTGGCAATTCATCACCATAGCTTCAGATTAGCACATGTGCTAATTATATGGGGAATAGCGCAGGCAAGGTACTATGACAAATTATTTGGAAGAGTTTGATCAAAATGAAAGAAATTGGGCCGGCCAAATAGCTCAGCAGCCCGGGGTGCGATCCCCCAGCAGGCTGTACCAGCCCTGCCCCCAGGGTGTGCTAAAACAGGGATTGAGACTGGGCGTGGTGGGCGTGGTGGTGCATGCCTGTAATCCCAGATCTTTGGGAAGCTGTAAACAGGAGAGTCACTAGGAGTCTGACTTATGTAGTGAGACCCTGTAGACCCTTACTAAAATTAAAAAATAAAAATCTTTGGTCTGGGGAGATAGCTCAGTACAATAAGCGTTTTGCTTGGCAAGCGCAAGGGCCTGAGCTCAATCTCCAGTATTGAGAAAAAAAAAAGAAAAAAGAAAGAAATCTTTGCTAATTTGTGTTATTTCTATTTTTCTTCTCATTGGGGTGGCATAAGACAAATATTCACCTATGCTAAAGACTTTTCTATTTAACAATTAGATAAAAATCTAACTGAGAAAATATTTATGTCAGACAATCAGTGATTTATTTACTGTTCCATAAAACAATAAAGCTTATTATGATTGAGGCAAACAATATTTCTCTTGTAAAAAATTCGTATCAGGAAATGTTGACTTAGTGATGAGGCTACCACAACTATTTGCATGCTTCGTGTTTTATTAGTTTACTTAGCTCTTGTAATGTACCAACAGGCTCCTTTGCCGACAGCCCAGTTCTGCGTCTGAGGAGAAGCTGTCCAGGAAAGGAATAGAAGCTTTTGCCTGACCTGTTGTGTAGCCGTCACTCACATCCACAGTTAGTGCATTTTTTCTCCTATATGAAACATACTGTACAGGACTCAGCTAAGAAATTTTCCTTTGGCTAGGCATGAAGTCATCTTCCTGACAGAAATGCTATATTAAATTATTTTTCTCTTTAGCTGATAAGATGCCTTGAATAGATTTTGTGTGCATTGTGCATTTAAAATTCAGTTTTATTTACTCCCTGTGGATATTGCTGCCTAGAGCATTTATTGAACATCCATCTTTTATTCATTTGCTTAGATGTGCCTATGCCTGGTTTACCTCTCTTCATCAATGATTTATTTCTGTCGGTAAACAGATTTTACTTAAGCGAAGAATTGTCCCCCAGAACCTGTTCTTTTAATCTCAGTACTACTCTACAATGAAGAAAAAAGATAAAAACTGACATAGCCATGCGTTATCCCAATCTTCCCAGATGTACCTCGGGAAAGAAACATTTAAAGCCTTAGAGTGTTGTTATTGATTCTTTCAGTGAGATCGAAGAGCAAGGGCGTATATAGGAGGAAATATGTGTCTGTGGAGCAGTGCAGGGCACCGGAAGTGAGCAGGTGATTTAGAGCACAGTGGAAGCGGTCTTATGTGGGGCTGGCAGGGCAGGGCAGGGCAGGGCAGGGCAGAGGGGCATCCACCGGACTGACAGGGCAAGCCAGACGCGTTTCAGGAGCGCTCACTGAGGAGCGCGTCCTCTCTGGGTGGTTGTGCCCATCTTGGATTTGTTCCACCAAGTGTTTCCCCAGCCCTTGGAAGACATTCAGAACTCTGGTGATGCAAGAGCGAGGCCCTGGTTTGGAGGCACACGACTGAAGCAAAGCAGTGCAAAAGAACAACACCCCAAAACTTCATATCGAAAATAACCAGGGAGCATGGTTCTATCTCCTCCTGAGGGTCTTGGCCATTAGCAGGTGAGGTCCAGCCCCAGGATGAGCACGCGTGAAATGGGGCAGGCAGGTCCTCAAGCAAACAATGAATGAGGATGCGCCTATTCACCTCCCCTTCCCCATCATTTGAAACATACACCAACCTGAACAGCCACTCCCGTCCCCAGGCACATTTTGAAAGGGTAGGTGGGGTTCCTGTGGAAAAACAATCCAAACCATTCAGGCAGCTTATATGGAATCTGCATAAATGCAAATGAAGACTTGCTGGTGCAGAGAGAGGAAAGTGGCAGGGACTGTGCGAGGTACCTAGGTTGGCGGACTGGCCTCAAGAGGTGTTTTCCAAGTAGCCACATGAATTGATCCACCTGCCCCTTCACACCTTCTTCCATGGCATTCCCAAACTTGCAGGGGAAGCCACTGTCTCCAAGTATCACAGGCACTTGGACCATTTTATTACGTTTTATTTCATATTGAACGTGTTACAGTAGCTACCTACATTTGTAGTTAGTGAAACATTAATATTTAATGTATTTGCCAGGTGAGCAAGCAAGTGAAACTTCCCTACATTAGCATGCATCTGGTGGATCGCTTTAAAACGTTATTAGCATAGCCTCCTTTGAGAGAACCAGCTCTGCATGCCCTTGGGCAGGGGAGCAGCGTGTCATGGTAGCTTTTCTTTTTTTTTTTTAATTTAATTTAATTTTATTATTTTTTTCAGAATTTTATTGATAAACAAATAACTATTAGACAGTTTCAAATCAAATTGCTAGGACAGATTCAATAATTAACACTCTGCGTACATTCT
>NDGM010986432.1:0-11160 GCA_002564305.1 Octomys mimax | reverse complement strand
GGCTCAGTAGAATAAGCACTTGCCTGGCAAGCACAAAGGCCTGAGTTCAACCCCTGGTTCCGCCAAAAAAAAAAACAAAAACAAAACATGTTGGATTCCATTTGGAAGTACATGTTCTGACATCTCTCTACAATACGTTTTTAGCTTATTTACCACACGTGATGAAATATGTCCCCCAAAACACATCTCCACACAGTTCTTTCTATAATCACCACCTTGTCTTTGTAAGCAATCTATACAGGCAGGAAATGCAAAAGACTGTACCTATTAATCACTACCAAAATGTCTGTATAAATTTAAGTTAAATTTTGAGAGGCAGCCAATTTTTAAAATAAATTACCTGGACAAAATCATTTTCTCCCTCTTAGGTAAATATATTATAAAAGTATGCAGAGTAGAACACAGAAAGGTAAGTTGGAGTAATGAATGGCTTTTGAACAATATATTGAAAGCCAATAGGTTACAAACAGGCTAAAAGAATTTCAGACAGGCAGATACACATAACAACAACTTTATATACACTAGGGTAGGAATGAATAAATCAACTGTACATAATAATGCCTGATTAATTTAATTATAGCAAAATAATGACACAAGAAGTTTGTACAATGACATGGTGTGGGGGCTGGGCACAAACAAGAATAAAATGAATACTAAAACATGAAATGTGAATTTGATCCAATCGATAATGGCATACTGATCCTTTACGCTGATCTAACATACAACATTGTAGAATCTTCCAGCTCTCTTTGCTAGTTTATGAATTCTAGCTTAATGTTTCTCAACCCAAGTGCAGAATATTTATGAGGATTATATCCATTATATAATCCTCCATATTTCTAGATGATGTTTCCCTTTAAAAAGTTGTATTATCTCTAACTAAAATACTGCCCCTCTCCAGTATTTTTGGTGGGCATGCTGGGCCTGAACCCAGAGCCTCATGTGCGTTAAACAAGTGCTCCCCCTCTGAGCTACATTCCCAGCCTGAAATATCATTGTTTTAAATGACACACACACAATCCACTGAAGGATAAATTAAATGTGGGAAAATCAAGGCAGCACTATAATACAAGAATACAGATGCATAAATTCAGAAATAATTGTGGCCTAGGGGTTGACCATTGAGTCAAGGATACAAAGAAATTGTATGTACAAACGTAGAAACAATGGTATCAGGGTCTTCAACGTGCTTGTGTATTACAAAGAAAACTGTGATTTATTTGTTTTTCTGGTACATGGCGTATTCTTGAGGCCAGTGATACTTACTTTTAATGGTTACTACTTGTAATGACTATCAAATCTTAATATCTTGGGCTCAAAGCTGTCCAAGAGGTAGAGGAAGGTGGCCTAGAAATTTCCCTGAGCTGCTAAGTCCTCCCTTAGCCATCAACCACCTTTGGGAATTTTTATACACTTAACATTTTCAGGCCACCTGCCTACTGTCCCATACAAGTCTCAATGAGCCAAAAGTTTTTCCCAGGGCTACATGACATGCTTAACTGTTTGATCTTAGCATAGACCCATGTGTGGCAAAATGCTACAAGAAATGCTTTGGTATAACGTATGTGTGGGTAGGGAGTGGGTTTATTAGATTTCTCTTATTAACCTCAAATACTTTGAATATGTAATCAAAAAATTGTACAAAAAAGATTCAAGAAATAGGAAATGAATGCAGGAAAAAAAAAAAAGCATACAAAATTAGAAAAACATATATACCTATGCATTTGCAATCATTTAAGTAGGCACTCCACTGAAACAAAAGCTCCCAAGTGCAAATCTTACTGCAGCAGCTGCTTTTAGTAGTACATGAAACAAAATGATAACAGGGTAGAAAATAATAAAAACTTTGAAATAAAGTTAAAAGATACATGTAACTGAAAACTAACATCGTTTTTCTACACAGAAAGGTTAAACTGTAAGGGTGACATTTGCATTTGTTTTCTTGTCAATGCTTTCTATCAGTATGTCTACAAACAATATCTAAAGATGTCATCCGCATACTTATACCAAAGGAGCTTATGAACAGGACCTGTCAGTACATTTTAACACCCTTCCAAAACATCAGCTTT
Organism: Octomys mimax; assembly: GCA_002564305.1. NCBI lineage: Eukaryota > Metazoa > Chordata > Mammalia > Rodentia > Octodontidae > Octomys > Octomys mimax. The sequence continues at coordinate 9,091 of NDGM010986432.1, read as the reverse complement.
CATCAGATATAAACACAACATGTTTAGTTTATTAGTTTGGTCTTAATATAAAAAGTTGACAATCATGTGTCACTATAACTACTGATAAGGTAAATAGGGACTACAGGTAAATGTCAAAAAGTTATAGCAATGTTTGCTGAAATACTACAGCAAATTGTATCTGCCAACTGTTCTCTCGCAATAAACATGTCACATTTTCCTACACATGGCTATTTTGTAAAAGATGGAGTCAAGTGAGCATTTCAGAAACCTCCTGCTTAACGCATTTTCATTTCCAGGTCTGAGAAATTTAAAAGGAAGACAGAAGACAAACATTGTACAACATAACATTACTATTTTCTTCCACTGAAGCTAAATGTAAAGTGTGCTCAAAGAATAATTCCTACAAGATACAGCTTTTTGATTGGGAAACTTACATCACTTATCATGGATGTTTTTCTTAAAAAAGGTTTGCCATAAAATTATAAATTCTGGGTCTTAAAATTAATTCAGTAAGTATTAACTAAAACTTACTACATTCAACACTTATTAAAAAATTCAGGAAACAAAATAGAAAACCCACGCTTCTCTTAAAGATTTTATAATTAGTTGGAGTAATAAAATATGACCAAGTAAAAATCATTTCAGCTATAACATGGAAAAAGTGTGTAAATTGGTACAAGCTACATACATTAGAGTCGAGATGAGTAGAAAGAAAAGCCACCATTACAGAAAGGATAATTAGAAAAGGCTTTACAAAGGAGATAATGGGCTTTATTTAATTTATTTATTTATTTATTTATTTGATACCAAGTCTCACTAAGCAGTTGAAACTCATAGGGATCCTCCTATCTCAGCCTCCCCAGCACTAGGATTACAGGCATGTGCCACTATGCCCAGTTTTAGGGCTGGCACAGTGCACCCTGGGTTCCAGGGTTCCAGGGCCAGCACAGCATGCAGTACCAGGGATCAAACTTGGGTCTTTACACATGCAAGGCAGGTGCTTATACCGCTGAACTACCTCCCCAGCCTGAGACAATAGGTTTAGGAACTGCAAAAATACAACGTACTAATACAAGTTTGATAAGGTTAACTTGAGCCTAAAGGTCCCAAAGTGCAGATTATCTTAAGCTGTGTATAGAGTAATTTTAAAGCAATGCAAAAACTTTCACTAGTCTTGAAATACCAAATGCTCCAATTTTCTACATCATCAAAATAACAGAGCTCATTGACCTGAGGAAGCATAATGGTCAACCCATGTACTTTAGAATGGAAAAAACTGAGACGCGTGCAACGACTAGCCCAACGGCACTCAGCTAGTTAGTTGCCAGAATGGGCACCAGAGCCAGAACTCCTGGCCCTTGATCTAGTGCACTTTTCTTGGGTTACACTGCCTTTCTTGGTTTACAGCCTAGGTAAAATAAACGTAGGTGGGTTACTAGCCCAAATCATCTTTAAACTCTCCACACTGGGTCTAACAGAGACTTAAGTAACACTGAAAAGATAAAAAACATACAGCAGTGTGGTCGAAGAGATTTAAAGTCAGTTAAACTTCACCTGAAGTCTTGGATCCAAATGATGATACCTTAAGAAAATGGTTTCATTTTCTATGTATTCATGTATGAATTATATATACACTGACTATGAAGGATAAATTAAGTACAACATGGTATCCAGCCTGAGAGCCCCTCAGCTGTTGTTTCTCCCCCTCTCCTCCTTCCCTCCTTCACTGCATCTATCTTAAAACTCTGTCAGCAATCATTCTAGACCAAGTGGCTCAAGCAGGTATAACTTTACCACCAAAGAGACGCTTGGGATATCTAGAGATATCTCTGACTGTCAGGACTGCATATAGAAGACTCAGGTTTGCTAAACACCCTGCAAGGCACAGGACAGCCCCACAGCAAAGCATTAAATACCAAGTTCGGTCATGCTGAGGTTGAGAAGCTCTGTTTTAGACCACAGAGAAAGAACGCTTGCTACGCTCACTGTTCAGCTAAGAGAGCAAACGCTAAGTATCTCAGCCTTACCACCGTGGAAATGCACGCCACACGCAGGAGGCACACAGAACTGAGTCAGTGCTCCTTGCGCACGGATACTCCATTTGCACTGTGATAGTAACACTGAGCAGAGTAGATCTCTACAGGTCCTGAATTGGAAAACTGGTAAAATTCTTTAGACAAATTTGCATTTAATGACAACATCCATCTGTACTTTAAGATACTTCTCAGTACTGTCTAGATTCCAAAAGGCCAAGAAAATTATCAGGATCTGGCAGGCGCAGGCAGGCTGCCATCCAGTACCAACCCACACGCACCTGAGGCCGTTGCTGTCTGCATCGTCACCTGCAGGCGCATACCTGGTGCTCCTCCCCCTCTGCTCTTAGGCTTTCCTTCCCCATTCCTACTTCGTTTCTCTCTTTTTCCCTGCTGTTGGTGCCTCTTGTCATCTGCCAGTGGCAGTTGCTGAGCCTCGGTCCTGAAGAACTCAAAAGACAAAACGCCTTGATTTGGTGGCTTTCCGTGACGCTTTCTGGGAGACAAGAAGAAAAACACAGTGTGCATGCACTTTAATTTTGACTTTCTAAAGTGTGCTATCCTTGTAGAAAAAGATTTTCCAGAGATAGCACTTGAAACCCAATTTTGAAAGACAGTATCAAGAGCATAGAAAGTACAGCTGTTCACAATTGATTATAAAATATATCAATTTTTAAAAATGCAGTTAGTATTTCTATTTTTGCTGGGTTAAATGAACTTTTCAGAGTGAAAAGTAAAATATTTATGCAAAACAATCATTTTAAATGACTTGGAAATCTCCCTCAGAAAATATCACAATATGGTGTATTTTACTAGCAGTATGAACCACAGCGCCATCTATGGCCATTTTCCTCTTGAATTGGAAAACGCAATTTTACCACTTGGACAATCTCTGAACAAAGTAGGCAGACACAAAGCCCTCTCAGATTAAAAAGCACCGACAACAACCTTACCCCAAATCTCTATCTCCTGACACATGCACAAAAAAAGATTAGTTTTTTGGAATCTACCTCAGGGTAAAAACAATTAGCTTAAATAAGTAAATTTATGTGACAAAAAATTTAAACTGCATATTGTCTTGGTGACAGTTTCTCTTAAGTCAAAGTCTACAGTAAAACAATGTAAACCACAATGCTTTAACTCATATGCCACATTAAAAAACAGAAAAGAACAATTATTTTGTTGTAAGAAATATAATAGACCTTAAAATAGCAACTGTTTGAAACATGTAATATCTTTTTCTAATCTGCATCACTTCCAGCTAAATTCCATTTAGAAGCAATCTAAGTTATCTAGGGATAGAGGGGGGAGGGAAAGAGAGGAGAGGATGATGCAAAATGGACTAAAAGTTATATATACTGATTCCCTATGGATTCATTATGTATCACAAACATGTACTAATAAAAAATTAAAAAGAAGTAACCCAAAAGTTATTTTAATAATTTAAAATTCTAAACATCATTTGATATGATGATCATAAGATTTAAACTGGTACCATAGGCTATGGGCAATATTACGTTAGAAATTCTCCACAAAAAGCAACCTTATATTCTAACTAACCAAAAGATGAGGAAATCCTCCAGTAATTCTACTATCAAGTTGTGAGTTCTTTTCCCACACCAAAGCACAGTTATCATCATTTGGAAACAAGTAGATTTTCTCTTTCTTTTTGTTCCAAATTCACTCGGCTTACTGCCAAGAGAAAATGCAGACATGGGAAGCAAAGAGTAGTTCTGTTAAGATCAATGAAGATGTTCGCCATAACAGAATCTTATTTATCTGTCTCATCTGTACCTCTTTTCTCCGATTAGAGATTACCAGCATTTTTTTGACAATTCTTGTACAAAATTAAGTTGTGAGATTTCAAGGGGGGAGGGGCTGTCTTTATGTGTGTGTATGTTTTTCTCATAAGCCCAGAAACAGCATCTATAATATACAAATAGAAAAAAAATTGAACTCCTACATGTACCCCCTACAAGAGATTTTTATAGGCCTATTTCCACAGCAGTTGAAACAACAAGTTTAAAAACAAAAAATAAACATGAAGATACTGTATTGCCATAGTTTTATGGTGGAAGAACAAAGACACAGTCAGTGTACAATGAAAACCTGAAGTTTTTATTTTATCTCATTCTAAGCGTAAGTGAAAATAAATTCACGTGGCACTACAACTCATGAAAGAGTTGCACTGGCTTAAGTGCTTCAAGTGATATAGAAAGGTACCATATTATCCAGCACATAGAACTTTTCTAAAGCTTCTCATCACAATTAAGCAAGGGTTAAGCTGCTCATCACCCTGCAAACATTGCCCAGCTTTTGGGCTCAGTTTTTCACACTGTGGCTCATAGTTCCCAAGCTCTCCTACATAGAAAAGCATGACGAGCTCTATTTAAAAAACAAAAAAAAAAGGGGTCAGGGAGATAGCTTGGCAGTCTAAGTGCCTACCTGTCAAGCACAAGGACCCAGGTTTGATCCCTGGTACTGCATGCCATGCTGGCCCTGGGCTGAGCAGACCACTGAAACTGGGTGTGGTGGCACATGCCTATAATCCCAGTGCCAGCGAGGCTGAGACAGGAGGATCACTAGGAGTCTGAGCTGTATAGTGAGACCCTATACCAAATACATAAAAGATTTTTTTTAATTTGAAAAACAAAACAAAAAATAACATCAAAACCTCTAGGTGCTCAAGTCACAGACCACAGTAATTTTATCCATTGTCTGGGAGTAAAATCTGGACATTAGGATTTCTACAAAGATCTTCAGGTTCTAACATGCAACGAGGTTTGGGAGTCAAGGCTTCAGCACCATTTTTATTTTTCTCAGGTGCCAGGGAAGGAATCCAGAGCCCTGCACAAGAGCTCAGAAAGTGCTCTGCCACTGAGCTATACGCATCCACCCCGTACTTTACACCTGGAGCAATTGCAAATACTCCAGCGCTCCCCTCCTTCCTTTTTCTAGTCCCCAGCCCCTACTCTGCACTTACCCAGATGCCTCTGTTTAATGCTGTTCATTTGGCCTGAACAGACCCTGCTCCCCTCAAATTCCTCTCCCCATCCTGCTACCCTAGATACCACACCCTAGAGGGGGACTCACTCACACCTGCACCTCCTTCCCCCACTCCTAGGTCAGATGCCCCTGTCTGCACAAACCACCCCATGAGTATTCCACACCTGCACTTACCACAGTATTATAACTGGTTCATATGGTCATCTAGCTATTGATCCCTCGCACAATAGGAGGCACGTAAGAGATACTAAATACAAAGTTGTTTATATTAATCTATAGTAAATAACAACCAATTGCTGAAAAGCACCAAGATAAAAACTAATTCTATGAGTGGTGAATAGAAATAATTCCCGATTGAAAGTGTTAAAATGCTTTATTGTTCTTTCACTTAAAATTATTTTAGTAATTCTTGTTTTACTAGCAAAAACCAGATTTAAATCATTTTAGTTCCATCATACTATTTCTATTTGCATATTAAATTGCTATATATTAATGGGCATATTAAGGACCAAATTCAACATTCTCTGAATGTTTGCAATGAATACCACTGTTGTCTTAGGTATGTCATAGCCAACTCTGTTGGTATTTTGTGTGTGTGTGTGTGTATTTTACGGAAGGGTCTACAGGGTGCTCAGGGTCTCAGGACTAGATCAGATTCCTAGTGATCTGCCTATTTACAGCCTCCCAAGAGCTGGGATTACAGGTGCGCGTTACCACACCCAGTCTCAGGCACCATCTCAGTGTGCCCCGGGGGGACCAAGCCCTGGGCCCCTGCGCCTGCTTGCAGGCACTTTAATCCACTGAGCTACTTGGCCAGCCCAAGTCTGTTGGTATTTATGACAGTATTTAATAGATCGTATACTCTGCTCCTTCTCTGTCTCTCCAATGGTAGGCTTCATCTGAGCTACTCAAGGCAGCCACTTCTAATAGTTTCAGGAATACTCTGGTTTCTCTTCAGATCGTATAAATCTTTCGCCTTTTACTAACAGTTTCAGGAAGTGTCAGTTAGTAGAAACTGGAGAAGAAATAGGAAGAAAAGCCAAAGGAATTCAATGTATGTTTTGACCTCCAGATAAAAACTCAATGAAAGCACAACTCTAAATAGTACATAATGCATTTAATAAAACAACATAAACTAATATATAATATCATAATTCCTCTATCTTTAATTCTGATTCTACTATCAAAAGGTCAAGGAGAAACCTCACTTGCTGCTCTCACAGATTGATTTCTAAGATGTCTTTCACCAACAAAACACACTAGTGTACAAAAAGCAATACAACTCAGAAGGTCGCATCTAAGAAGGAGACGGAAGGTCTCACATATCCATCTTTTGTCTATGCCTCCACACTTAGCCCACTGAAACACGGAAGAAAACAATTTATGTTTTTAGGGTATTTAAGGAAGCTTATGGCCTTGGATACTTTAACCTCTAAATCCTTTAATTATAGGAGGACTATTTGTTTACAGTAAAGTCACTGACTAAAATCAGGGTAGCCCTCCAACTATTTCATATCTATTGCGTCACTGAGCCCTTGTACTTCAAGGGCTATGACCCAAATCTGCAAGTCACGACACTGAAACACAGTCTGAACAGAATATGCCACACCCTCAGGCCTTGGTCTGGCTCCCTGGGCTTTTCTCCGCACGTCACCCTTGCCCTCTTGTAAGGGTGGGCTACACCAAATCTGCTTCTCACACACTATAGTATTAAGAAAGGAAGAAATTAACCATTTTTAACAAATGTCTAACATCTCCATGATGTTTTAAAAGTAATGGCAAAGCCTTCAAATAAAAATTTCAGATCAGGTAATATTTAGAACATACAGTACTTAACCACATTATTTTTTTTAAAGTAGAAAAAGAAGGACCAGCCAGATAGCTCAGTAGACCAAAGCTCCTGTTTAGGCAGAGCAGTGGTTAGGGTTTGATCCCTGGTGTACACTGCCAGGCCCTGCCTCTGGTGTGTGCTGAGATGGAGATTAAGACTGGGCATGGCGGCACTTGCCTGTAATCCCAGCACTTGGGAGGCTGTACAAAGAAGAATCACTATGAGTCAGATCTAAATAGTGAGACCCTGTAGATCCTGTACTAAATATCTATTTTTTAAAAAAGTAGACAAAGAAAATTTTAAACTTCATTGAAGTGAAAATTATTCATCTGTAAGATTCTAACCATGGAGATAGTAACTTTCTATTTTCTAAGTTTTACTTTAACGTATCAGTAATGTCCATAAATAGGAAAACCATGTATATTCTCACCAAGCTGAAATTCATTTGAAAACTAGGTTTATTAAAATAAGAAAACAACAATACAAAAACTGTTGCTCCATATACAACAATGCACTATCCCATTAAACAAGCCAAAAGAGTGTTGGACACAAATCTTAGAAGACACTGAGAAAGGGAATCCATGTTTGGAAGCATACAATACAGTTTTAAGAAATGTGTTTCATTTCTGTAACTAAACATTTCACACCAAGGCCAATGCCATAAAATGTGACTTACCAAAAGATAAAACCTGACATTCTCTTTCATTTGTAAATGTAATTACAGATCCAATTCTTCATAATCAATAAACCTCCACTTTGCAGATCTCCCAAGTTTAAGACAGTGATAACCTGTTTTAAGCAATATTTAACAGAACTCAATGGAAAGTGAGACAATTTAGATGCTTCCTTGGAATCTTCTGCACTGGAGTTAGACTTACAGGCTTTGCACATCTACAAAGACACGAGGATTTGTAAGAACTAATAAATGCACCAAGGGTGGAGGCACATTTCTTGGTGATTCCTAATGTGAAGGCACTGAAGCATTTTAGAGCATTTCTGGAAAAGGCACTTAAACAATGATCTGATGAACTTCTTGAAAGAAATGCCAAAAAGACTATTTGACTCCATATTTCTTATTTATTTTTACTCTTACATTTGATTTTTTTCAATTTTGGTAACTAAGATCACAGAGCAAAACAAACTAAGCAAAAAGAATCAGAGAGAGAGAGAAAAAAAAAGAGAGAGAAGAGAAAAGAGAAGAGAGAGAGAAAGAAAAGAGAAGAGAAGAGAGAGAGACAGAGAGAGACAAAGAGACAGAGTCAGAGACAGAGAGAGAGAGAGAGGCCAGCTATATGTATGGTCCATTCTCTTACAGATTTATGAGGACTTGATTCAACCGCAAATTATCTGGCCAAATCTAGTCTGGTCCCTCTTGCACTTCTTGTACAATAATAGTTGACAGGGCAAAACTCTTCATCTATTACATAGTTTAAAAACCTTCACTCTAAAGATCTGAACTGGTTCAGTCTCATTCAAAACTAGCTAAATGTTCCTAAGAGCTATTACTAAGTCAAAAGTGCCTCACCCATTTTATATTTTTCTCTGAACCTCATGCATGTAGAACTACATAAAAGACAGTAAGAACCTGGGGAAAAGCAACTAAAGATTTGTGAAAGAAAAACAGAAGTCAGAACCAAGATGTATTGTTTCAAATTGCTAACCTTAATGCTACATTAGCAAAGCATAAAACTGATACAAGTTATTCAAATATTGCGGCAGCCCTCAGGCCTAAGTGTGAGACGCCGAGTTCAGTCAGTGCTGTAATTTCCAGGCTGGGAGAACATCACCCTTAGGAGGACAATGAACTTGTGTTGTATATGAAGTCAACACCTCACTGCCTTTGGTTCCTTTGGCAAAATCACTATCCCAGTGTAACCGTCTTCCTTTAATGTTTGATATTTACCATGAGAGTACATGATTTTGCCAATAGAATTTCACTTAAAAATCAATTAGAGCCAGGCATGGTGTCCTATGCCTGTAATCCCAGAACTTGGGAAGCTGGGGCAACAGGAATCACCTCAGGTTGGAGGCCAGCCTAGGCTACCTCATGAGTTCAGGGCCAGCCCGAGTTACACGACAAAGCCCTGTCTCAAAAACAAAGCAAAGCAAAGCAAAACATCGATTAATTGCAGTGTTTTTCTTCCCAAGGAATAGTCACAAGACATAACAAGTGGGCATGACTCTACGGGAAGCCAAGTAAAAGTATACGGCACTCTCCCAGGAAATCAAGCGGATCCTC
>NDGM010986427.1:0-10891 GCA_002564305.1 Octomys mimax | reverse complement strand
TCAAATTTTAGGTAAGTGAAGTTATAAAATAAGTTCCACATAAATGCATTCAACTCCTTGATAATTTATAGAAAGTAAAACAGCTGCACACAAGATTCATTCAAAAAGAGCCTTTTCAATCAAAACATAACTGACTGGGTTTAATACCAATATGCTTGTTTTTGTTTAAGCTCTGGCCTTTACAAAATCACTTGTGGGATTGGGCAGGGTTAGAGGCGAGGCCTAGGGGTCTCATGGGCTAGGGGTCCCCAGGCCGATCAGGACGGCAGCAAGCAGCGTCAGGGTCGGCGACATCACCTGCCTGTCCACCCCAGAAGGCCTCTGTGTGGCAGCTGCAGGGCAGCGCTGCGCTGCGCTCACCTCACGTTCTGAGCTGACACTGTGGTCTGCAGATGGCTGTCACCCAGCGCAAGCTGTGGTGCCCAGTGTATTTTAATTATTAAATAATAGGGACGGGTACCATAAGTTTTAATATAAACTCCACAAAACTGAAAGAATAAATTACAGTCCAATCATCAGTTTTCTGTGTCTACTTATGTAATTCCAGGATCATTTAGTCTCTTTGCAGTTTTGCTTTCCAATCCTTATATGTCAGTTTTCTGAACAATTCCAAGGGGGAGTAAGCTGTGTAATGCAGTGCCTGCTAGCTGCCTGAGGCTCGGAGTGCAATCCCCACACCACAAAATGGGAAAAGCTCGTGGGGTTTGCAGCCCATAGTGTGGTATCTTGCCCGAGCCAGTGCCTCATTGTCATGAATTAGGTCCACGTGGCCCCAAAAGTCTCAGCTGCTGGTGTGGGGCTGTGGAGGTGACTACATCGTGAGGGTGGACCCCCCCCCACTGTGGCTAATGCACCGCTGGGCCCCCAGCTGCAGGTGCCCTTAGGGGCAAGGGATGGCTGGGGTCTGTGGGGGTCACCTCCAGGGAGGGTGCACCTCCTTCCGCATCCCACTCAGCAGCAGCCCTCACCTGGCTCGGCACCCAGGTCCTCAAACCTGGAGCCCACCCGCCATTGCTCACCTGAGTAACCACAAAGCTCATGACTTGCTCTGGGTTTCTCTGTCCCCTCCTGCCTGGTGTGCGTTTGGCACAGAAATCAGAGTGAATCCTATGACAGGGAAAGGTTAGAGCAGGACACACGTGAGCTGCTCATGCAGTGCTCAGGCTACCGGGCGGGTTTTAGCCATGGCCACCGGCTCGTGAGATGTCCCATCAGCCTCCTGCCCTGTCCCACGCTGCTTCTCATAGGAGCCAGGGCTGCATGGGCACCCCTCTCTCCTCAAGGCCTCTGTACTTGAATTCATTCTGCCAAATTATTTCAGATTTCAGCACGACCTGCCACTGCCCTTTTTGTGATTATCTGTGAGGACACCTCGTTCCCAGTTCACTTTGTCTTCCCTGACCACATTGGACTACTTTGCCTTCACCAGTATTTGTGTCCCCTTTCTGGTTTATTTTTCTGCATAGTGCCTGTCACCTCCTATCTGGCTAGCTAATTTTCTGTAGATGATCTGGGTTTCTCTATCAGATTTTCTTTTTTTTTCATTTGTGTATTTAGTGCAGGGTTTCACGACGTAGCTCAGGCTTGTAGTGATCCTATTTTTAGCCTCCCCAGTGCTGGGATTCCAGGTGTGTGTGCCACCACATCAGAACTCTGACACCAGCTTAGTGTACCCTAGGGTGGGGGCGACCATAGCATGAAGGACCAGGGATCAAACCCTGGACCCTGCACTTGCCAGAGCAGGTGCTTAGTCCACTGAGCTACCCCACCGGCCCTCTACTAGAATTTGAACTGCATTGTACAAGGGATTTTTGTCTCTTCTCTCTGCTGACAAATGTACTATTTATATCAGCCATCCAGAGACTTTTGTTATGAACTATGGACAGCTACGTGTTACCCAGGCTGTAGTTAGTCGGCCCTCACACCCATGTGGAAGTACACGCGAGAAGCTGAGCTACTGTAGTCAGTCCACCCAATCACAACACACCTGCTAAATTAACCTACTGGAGGCTTGTCACGTAAGCTGAAACACCAGTGTGAGACACTTCTTACTGTGGAGCCGGGATCTCCCTCACTTGGTCCTTAGGGACGGAGATTCAGCGTAGGTTTTGCCATTGATTTTAAAACAAAAAGTGTGCACTTTGATGACTTCACTGAGTCTGCAGTTCTAGCGATTTCGGGACTTGCTTTAATGTGTTGGGAGGGTCGTCTTCACCCCATGATCACCCGGACCAAGAGCGACAGCGACCTTGCTAGCCAGGCACGCTCAGGAGCCACAAAGCCCATGCTTGCCTGTAAGCGACCGAAGAGCAGAGACACTAGGGAGTGGCCTCACACACTCGCCTCCACGAACCAATGTGGCCCAGCAGACACAAACCAAGAGTGAGATAGCCCAGCAGAGAACAGCAGCCTCCTCCCCCTTCCTAGCAGCAGGTGTGCCCTGGGGTCTGGTCCCAGGCCCCCCCAGCCCCTGCTGAAGGGAGACAAGACAGACTGAGCAGGACCTGGGAGACAACAGTCCAGATGCCTGTGGAGGAGACAGCTAAAGCTTGAGGTCAGGTACACTGACTGGTAAATACGTGAATGCGTGGATTGATCCGGTTATCAGACATTTCTCATGGGGAACCATTCCAGTCAATGAATTAAAGGAATTATTAAAAATCTCAAAAGGGACGTCAGGATTTTCTTGTCAATGAGAACACATAAACGTTTAGATTTCGCTACCATTAGAAGTTATTGAAAATAACGTATTATAGCACTACCAGAGAAGCAAGGGTGAGCCCTGCAGTTCCTTCAGGTCCTGATACTTTCGTTCCTAAATATGTGCTGTCTCCCTCACAGGTCTCAAGAGGTGACTGGAGCCCAGGTCCTAAATTCATACCACATCTTGGCTCTGCCTCTGACGGCTTCATGCTTCTGGATGAGCCCCTCGGGTCTGAGTCATGCATGTCTGCCCTACTTAACGTGTTTAAAGAGCCTTCACGTCACCGCACAGCCTACCCCAGTGAAATCTAAGTAGAGATGCGGGCCTGCTTGCTCTCCCTCTTGCCTGCTAATCTTCCTAGTGCTTACCACCCTTCGAATGACCTTTGCGGATTCATTTTTATCTTCTCTGTTCATATGCCTAGAAAATAAATTCCAGGGGATGGGGACTGCCCCTTGCCCACAGCAAGGTGTGGTACCTCGTGGCTTCCCAGGACCACACTGGTGGCTGCACACCTGACCGCTGTCCACCCTGTGGCTGCCTTACGCCCTCCAGTTCCGGAGTTCTCCAGACAGGCAGCACCTCAGGGTTGTCGTTCATGGGTTTATAAAAATCCCTCACACTCTCTGGGTCTATAGCAATGATGGTGAAACAAAATTATCAGTTGCCATAAAATTGAAATAGCTCATTTCTAAAAAGCAATATTTTTATACCTACATTACTACTATAAAGGCCATCATGAAAAACTCAATTTGTGGGGCAGGATGCCGTATTACATGAAATCTGAAGCTGTGGGACGTCCTGACCTCTGTGATTACATTCTGATCATTCAAGAAGGAGACCAACGCATCAGTGTGCAGGAGCACAGAACGCAGATGCGACCAGAAGGAAACTCCAGCTCACGGCGGACTCGAGCAGGAGCCTGTGAGCACAAAGGCCAGGGTGCAGCCCTCATCAGACTGTTCTTTGGGTAAGCTGGTATTGCAATCCTGCTGAAATCCCTGAAAACTGCCTTGCGGCTGCCCACATAGCTAAGGCTGTGGTCGTCTGTCCCTCCTGCCAGTCTCTGAGGAAGCAAGAATCATGGAAGCAGAGAAAACCAAGCTGATTTCCAGTACTCAAAGCTTAGTTATTGCTCATAACAAAGTCACCTACTCACCTCCACATGCCACGACGGTTTGGCAGTGCCCAAGCATGGGCTTTAGGCCCACACCGTGCCCTGGTCACCACAGGCTGCTGCTGCCTGGCTGGGCCCCACAGCCGAGCCTCACACGGTGCCTGGGCAGCGGTGCCTGGGCTGCAGTGCCCACCCACACAGCAGCGGGCTGGGTGCCTAGCACACTCTTCCCACACCTGAGCAGCAGTGCCTGTCTCTCTTTCCCTTGTGGCCTGGTAGCCTGTGTGGTGCACCGTGTCACACCAGAGTGGGAAGCGGGCACGCACATAGCACATTGTCATGTCTGTGTGGGGCCAGTGCCACACAGCTCCTGGCATTTAAAGCCTGCTTTGTGGCACAGCAGACCCATAGGGAACTGGTGGCTCCTGGAGGGAAGACCCCCTGGAGGGCGAGGAGACTGCATATGCTCAGGGCTGCTGAAGACATGAAGCCTCCGGCACAGGAGCTCCCATGCCCTGGCATGCCCTGCCATGTCATCGGTCCACGAGCTAGAGCCCTCCCAGGAAGGCAAGGGGTACATGGGGTGGAGGGCAGGGTGTGTGTGAGGGTTCTAGACTCCACCCCAGCATGTGATCTCTACTGTGAGCTGCATTTTAACTAAAGGACAGCAGAAACATTTGAAAAGATGTGTTGTGTAAAAGAAGGAACACAGGAGTGGATTTATTTCATTTAATTTAATGAGTGCCAGAGCGACTCTGGGATGATGGCAGGGCTGGTGGTGAAGCTTTGCAGCCAAATAGACACGGCTCTTCTTTATGTTTAGAGGGTGGCTGTGAGGCCAAAGCATTCACTGATAAGAACCGAGTTGTTATTTTGAAATTAATAACATACCACCTTTTCTTGCCCTCTCAGCATGCCCCAGGCACGGAGCCAGCACGGCAGGCCAGGGATCAAACCTCCAACCTCTGGGTCTGCCTAAGCAGGTGCTTTACTCTGCTGAGCTATTTGACCAACCAATAACATACTACATTTGATGTGACATTTAAATTTGGCTATTGTATGAAATTTTGATCATGCAGACCAATTTTCAGAGTAACAACCTACATTTTTCCCCTGTAAGTAAAACAAAGGGTTTTCAAATCCCACAAAAGTCGGCATTGCTCCTGTGGGCAACCAGGATTTGAAAGTCTTTACATGATTTTCTGACAGGCCATTTCATTCCACCAACTTAAAATCTCTTGTGCAGGAGACACCTCACTTCACCCCTCCCAGGAGGCCACCAGGCCTCCCCAAGGACGTGCTCCCCTGGAGGCAGGTGCTGGGGACCGGCAGGGTTGGAGACAGCCCAGACCTTGGCAACCCATGCTCTCAGTCCTGTCTCCCACGCGGGAAGCAGGCGGACTACTGCGCAGGGGTGGGAGGTGGCGGAGGCCTTCCCAAGGCGCCCTCAGGCTGCCTGCTGGGAACACCTCCAAAGCATAAGTTTATGTGCAGGATCGTTATTTTTGACACATGCCAGTATATGTTCATAGTATTTACCACAGTAACCTAATAGTTCACTTTTATGTGCTTCAAACCTGTGTCTTGAAATTTTCTGTATCCCTTTTGATTGTCTGGATTTTCTTTTTTCTTTTTCTTTTCTTTTTTTTTCAGGGTTTTTAAGGTAGATTTTGTCTCTAATCAAAATGCAGACCTTCCATGCAAAATCTGCTGGTCTGCACAAGAGCTGCCCGGTGGGGCCCGGATCTCCACCCCGACAGAAAGCACAGGGCCCACGCGCGGAACTTTCCCGCTCACGCCTTTCCCTGGCTCACCGCCCCGCCTCCAAGGCACCTGCTCTGATGGGTTTTCTTTACCATCGGATATTTGTTCTATTTCCAAATTGTTGAAGACAGTACAATGTTGCTAAAACTACTTCCAGTGCTGCTCGCCATCAGCAACGGTCAGCAGTCAGATCCTTGCATGGAATGCTGGCACTCTACGCTGCAAATTTCACCACATGGAAGCGACACCAGCAGATGCCCACGAGTGTCTCGCCAGAGTACGAGCGTGTATTTCGCAAATGCAGTTACGGCCAGTGTTTGCCACGTGCTTATGGGCCACGGGGACATCTTCCCTGTGTCAGGTCACTTTTCCCTTTTTAAATTTGCTTCTTTTATATTATTGATTTATCACTGTCATATTCTGGATTCAAAACTTCTCAGAAACAAATACTGTGAAAATGTTATGGATCACTTCTGATAAGCAGAATGTTGTTTTGATTTTGCTGATATTTAAGAATAATTGTGGATATTATTTTCTGTGTCAATAAGAACCTCTAAATAAAATAAAGACAATCATCAAAGCCCCTTGGGGCATTTAGGGCCCCATAAACAGTGAACAACAGTTTGCACTCACCTTTGTAGGGCAGCTTGAGTCGGGGGAGATCCTGCCTCGACGTCCCCAGAACGGGAAGAAGCAGTGTGGCTGCACCCAGCGTCAGCAAAGCCGGGAGAAAGGGAAGACCCGGGCTCCTGGCCCTGGCTCTCTCCTCTCTGTCCATGCTCTTGATGAAAATAGTGTTCTCTTTCAAACAGTGTCAGGGAGCTCTAAAAAATTAAGGAAATGAATATTAAGACCCATTTTTACAGACTGTCCTAGACTTAGTATAGTTTTCTAATTGTATTTATATTTTTCTAAAGACAGTAAGTTTACCTTCCTCTTGTTTGGATCTTAAGAAATTGTTGCAAAGAAAATGACCCAGAAACTGAAAAATGAAATTCACAACTCTGTTTACTTACACATACAAAAGAACACACCACTAGAAATTCAATGATTTTGTTAATGAGCATCTCTTTCGTGCAACAAAGTTAGTTTTAGCTTTTGTTCATTGTTAACACAGGTGTCTGAAGAGCCACACTTCTGCACAGCTCTGTGAGTGCCTGGTTTGGATGGAGGCACTGACAGACACCTGCTCAGGGTCCACACTGCTCCCACAGCAAAGACCCTGCAGCAAGAGCAGATGGAGGCTGCTGCCTTGTGGTGCTACTAAGTGCCTCACAGGACATGTGCAAAGTCTGTCGTGATGGGGACATTGGATCGCATCAGGCCAGGGGCCAGCACAGAATCTGACACTGGTCCCTGCAATCTCCCCAAGACTATTTTCTCCACGAGTTCATAGGGCTGGCTCTGGAGAGACATGTGAATTGCAAAGTGTAAAGGACCACAAAGAGAGGAAGAATGCACTGACAAGTTGTCATAAATAAGTGAAGTTTGTTGTTTATGAGACATGAAGAAAATCAAAGCATCAATTTCAAGCAAAGCCTGATATCAAAAATTGCAAATTCTTGAGTATATGCATTAGTCAGGGTCTTGCTCTGTAGTTCAGGCTGGCCTTAAACTCAACTATAGAGCCCAGGTTGGCCCCAGACTCATGCAATCTTCTTGCCTCAGCATCCTGAAGTGTAAGATTACAGGCATGAGCCAACACACTGGGTTTTATGGGTCGGACTTCCTGCTCGCAGTGTGCACAGAGCTGCCGCCTTCTTCCTTACCTGACTTTGTAGGTGGTCGTGGTGAGCCTACCTGTAAGTCACTCTTTCATGTGTAACGTATGTATGTTACTATTTAACCTACGTCACAACTGAGGAGATGGAGCTGCATGGGGAACAGTGCTTTCCCGACCACATCACATATGAAGTGCGGCCCATCAGGGTCCATGGGAACCTCAGCCTCCAGCCCTCCCCCTGCACCCGGGTCTGCGTACCTCACCACAGGGCACAGCCCTGCCCTCTTGCAATCCTGATGGTCTGCAGCATCTCTCCCTTCTCAAGCATCTTGCCTGCTTGTGTAGAAACAGCCCATGGAAAGGCCCAAGTGTAAGGGCTTCTAGGATGGGCTCTGTTAGATTTAACTCCAGTCTAACAAAGACTTGCACTTCCTTAGTCATAGGCTTGGCCACAGTGTGCTGTAGATTTTGTGATTGTTAATTCATTTGACACTCAAAAAAGATATTTTTATAACTGAGCGTTTTATTCTAACAGATCCTATAAGGCATGAACTTAAGGGATCCTATGAGTAGCTGTGTAGCTCTTTCTGAAGACTATAGCATGTGATGACCAAGTGGATTTAGATGTTCCTTTAAGGATATTTTCTTAAGCACGCCACACGCTGCAGATTTTATGCACAGACGAAATTTCTTGAAGGTTTTACCAATTAAGTAGGATTTCAGGAAAGTCCTTCTGACTAAATATTCATGTACTCAGCTGCCCTTCATAAACATTTTACTCTTTCAAATGTTATTCACATTTTAATACAATAAAAAGTCCTTTTTTAAATAACACTTTTGACATAAACTTTAACAAGTAATTGTATTATTTTAGAACTCTTAGGAAAGCATGTTCGACTGTCATCACAGAACACTTTTGCTGTTCTACAGGAAAGATTCTATCAGATTAGATTTATGCTTTGAATCAGCCTCTTCAGAAAAGCGCCCTGTGGAAGTTAGAACACTTTTCATCAGCTCGTATTTGACGCACGCGGAGCCTGTGCTCCCGTGTGGGGCTGCCGCATGCATCACATCCCGTGTCCTTTTCATCCCGCCTCTTGTCCCCTCCCTCTGCCATCTCTTGATCTCCTCCCCTGTGAGAACATTATCTCCTCACTGTCAAGATTGCTTAATTTTTTCTCTTCACTGCTAAAAGCAGGTGATATTTCTACCTCACAGGCTTTCCTTGAAAAGCTCGCCTCTTGCAGGTAGTTATCAGCACACGACTACGTACTGCACAGCAGCTGATGCCTGAACATGGACTCATATTAATGTGTATGCTATCCACATTCTCATCAGCTATTAAAGATAGTGGTAACCCCCAACCACTTACTGAGGAGAAGAAAACAGTAAGCTTCATTTCTGATGGAGTGTATGATTATATATAAATGGCTAAGTACAGAAAGTGTTTCAACGGAGATATGAAATGCTAAGTAAAACAGCTTAAAAGACTATCATGTAGGTTTAGTTTTATGCAGGACAGAGAAAAGAGAACAGAAACTAAAAAGATGGTTCTGGAGCAGAGACACCAGGTGACGGTCCTGAGGGCCCGGCAGGACAAGCCTGGGTGGTGGGGTGTTGCATTGGTAGGGCAGGGGCAGGGCACTCCAGTGGGGCGCCCTGGGGAACATTGCCGGGGGAGCTCCGGCTGACCCTGAAGTCTGCCTCGGGCCTGTTCTGGTGACAGAAATCAGGGCATCCTAGGTCTTGCTCTTAAGAGTTTGGTGCTGTGCTTCGGTCCTCCTGCAGGCTCCCGGCCCTGCTCCTTTCTCCTGTCCTTGTAGAAGGTGTTAGCAGGACGCTGGTGTCTAACTGCAGACACAACAGTCACAGCCTCCACAAGGATGCACGTGTGCCGCCCCCACCCCCAGGCCCTCCATGCAGGGGAGGTGGGCTGAGAGGCGGGATAGGCTTACTGCTTTTCTTTGAGGCTTAATTCCCCCCCCCCATATTACATAACACAAAGCAGGTAAAGGGAATGCATGCTCATATACTCGGACAAGCAAGGGTTCTTTTCATATGCACATTTTATTAGCAATAAGGACCTCGGCACAGGCCATTTCCTGGAAATTAATGACCAGCGGGGTAAAAGCCCTCAGCCCTGTACAGGAATATCTACTCCTCCAACTGGTCATTAATCGGCCAGACAAGCCCTGTGCCTCTAGTGTCATAATTTAGAAAAGTTATTTTGGTTTTCAATGAACAGTAGTCACACTGTTCCTTGTAAGCCAACTCATTTATATTGTCCAATAAGCTAAAAACCAAAGGACTGCTTTCGTTTCTACTGCAACATTCAGGTAAGTGGCCACACACGTTGACACGGATATTGAGAGGGAGGGACAAGTGGCAACAGTCCTCTAAGCACTAGGATGCTTTCCAGGCTTTGGCTTTGCTACTATACAGCAGTCACTTGCAGCAATCTGCTGCTCCTTACTTCCTTTTCTTCCTGGGGATTCTTTGAATCCTGCAGTTTTTAGTTGAGAGTGTGTGCAGGCTAAATTTCTTGCCAACCACCTTTCCCCTAATCTATTGCTAATCTGCCGTCCTCCCGCTTTGGTGCTCGTGTGTGGTGTGCATGCCTGTGAGTGGGGCCTGCGCCTGGAGGAATCAGGGAGGGACATAGGCGTGACTTACCCGAGTGGGTGGACTTAGTGAGCTGCATGGATTACACTGTGTGCTACTGTCTGCAAGAAGCTCGACCTGGAGCCAATTAGCCACATATAATTTACTCCAGATGTCTGCTGTGACAAGCAGCACCCTTGGGGATCTTCAGATGTGGAGCCAGTGGGGAGTGCTCAGATCAGGAGAGAGTTTTACACACTGCTCCACTAAATCAGAGCTCCAAGCACACAGTCCAACACTCAGGGCAGCCGTGAGCCTCCTCCCCACGGAGCCAAGGAGCCCGGGACTGGGAGATGAATGAGGACTCATCAAAATTCCATTCCGGGTGCAAGAGATACAAAGTTTTACATGTGAACTTTCTTGAGGTACCTTTCTGATTTATACCTGTTTGTTCCAAAAGTCACTAAAGGAAAATGATGTACAGTTAGTGAGGAAAAATAGCATCTGTACATGAGACAAAAATTAATATAGCCAATAAGTCTTCACACATAAAACCTGGAACACAGATTTATAAAGTATTCCCAGGAGTGAGCTGCTTGTGTGTGTGTGTGTGTGTGTGTGTGTGTGTGTGTGTAGCCTAAGGAAAGGAGGACAAGAAACAATTTTTTAAGAAATTTTCATAAGATTTCGTACTTTATATATTACTTGGGTACATGAAGTTATCTGAGATCCACCCCCATCTCAGGAGACACAAGGAATAAACACTACTCCAAAATTACAAGCATCTAACTTCAGCAAATTGCAGCTCATAACTTTGAGCAGTTGTTTGCTTAGATGGTTTTGCCTTAGGGTACACAAGACCCACACACCTATAATATTTAAATGATGGAACTGAACAAAAAATGGGATACAGATGAAGGACCATTTTGTATCTGTGTATTCAAAATGGTTAGGATAGATATATAGCTACATTCTCTTAATT
>NDGM010986410.1:0-27529 GCA_002564305.1 Octomys mimax | reverse complement strand
CCTGTTCTTTGCCATGCTTGTTCCAAGTAGGTGCTTTAGACCACTGAGCCATCTTGCCAGCCCATCAATTTCTTTTCAAGTGGTCACTTAATTATTGCTTGTGGAGGACCACCTGGGCCACTCTCCTTGAAAGAGGAGCTGTTGTCTCCATTTTGGCTGAGCCTGACCCTATTTCTATGTATTGATATGTACAGAGCTGGCTAGCACTTTTCCTTTCCCTTCAGTTGGCTTTCAGCAGTGCATATCAGTCCAGCCTGGGGTGCTGATGGTAGTCTTTGAAGAGGGTAGGCAATCCCTGAAAAATCTACCCATTTGTCCCTCGTGTGGGCCTATGCTTCACACATTTGGCTGGGATGGAGAGGCCATGACTTCCTGGGGCTTGAAAGATTATACGTCAGAGCTGACGCACAGACCCCTATCTCAGCTGTGTAATGCAGATTACTCCTTCTGCAGATCCTTCTCCCTGCACGTTGCAGAGGTGAATGCAGGCCTCCTACCTAGCCCAGCTTGCAGGATCCACCCATTTCCCACCACTCACACAGCCACTCATCCTTAGGCCACTCCTTTCTTCATCAATGAATAAAATCTAGTCCTGAGTAAAGGCTTTTGTTCTAGAAAGCCATTGTCGTGGCTGGACGTAGGACCAGCTGAGTCTCCACTGTTTGGGATATGCCGTAGGTTGCACTGGAAGTGGTAGGTTGGAATTAATTTATTAAACTTCCAATAACTTTTCCATGGGATTGCAGATATGAACTCCCTGCACTGCAACAAGGACCGGAAAGTGCTTTCTATAATTGCTGTTTACATCTCACATTTCTTATTTTAGATAGATCTTGGCTGAAAGACTTTTCCCCTTCTGCTTTAAATAGGAAAATCTCCCCTTTTAGTTTTTCATGACAACACATTCACTTTAGCAACTCGCCTCTCTAACTCTGAAGAAATCCTAGGTCTTCATGTAGGTAATGTAGTACAGTTGAGTACATCTTACCACTCCTCTCCACTCACCCAAGCAGGGCCGATGCCTCGGCACCAACTTCAGCCTTTGTCCTAAGGCTCAACACTGGAAGGTAGAGAGAAGAAACACAAAGACCCTTGAAAATTTTGAAGTCCCAAACCAGAATATATGCATGCCTGATTCTCTGACATGACCTACAGTACCTTTCTTCACCTGGTGCTCACTGAAGGTTCATGCATATGCGCTACATCTCATGCATACAATTATAACAGAGTGAATTATGGGAAAGGACATGCACAGTACACACAACTGACCTGACTCAGCGACCTGTCCATCACATTGTCAGTCATGCTCTGGATGACCCGGTGCACCTGCACCTGGTGTGAAACACTTTGAATCCTTAAGCCCAACTCCTAGTGCTCTGGCTATTTTCCTTTCCCCAGCACGAATGCACCTGAGCGTACTCCTGGCCTATGTTAAACTTTGCTGTTTTTCATTATCATTTATGCCATGCCCATCTTTTGTCCTCTCACACAGGAAGCTAGGAACCATCTGGGGAAGATGAATGTTGGCAGTAGCCTACCCCTTCTCAGTAGAAACCTCCAGAAGGTAGGAGAAACCCAGAGGTGTGAGATAACACCAATGCGAAAATGGCCGTGATGCTGACCTGTGTTGGGGGCACAGAGCATCTTTCTGGTCCCCAAAGCCCCCCATGATGTCTGTTGGGGGTAAGAGAAGGCTAAGCGTGTGTCCTGCATTTGCCTCTATGATTCAAGCAGGGCATGAGCTCCCCTCACCTACCAGGGGTGCCTCTCCCCAGCACTCACAGGAGGCCACCCCCAGCCAGGAGGTGAGTATCTCTCTGATGGGGCTGAGCACACGAAGTTTCTTATCATTCCCAGCAGCTCAGTGAGAAGCCTGGAGGAGCATGGCTTCCAGCACTGGGACTTGCCTGGCAGTGGAGAATGGACCCTCAGGACCTCATGCAAGCGTCCTCCTTATGTCTTCCACCAGAACTTCGAGTCACTCTTCTGGAACCTTCTCTTCATGGTTCCTTCTTCAGTCAGGTGTTGTAATAATAGACGTTAATGGTCTTAATCAAATACCTAAAAGCACCTTAAAATAGTTTCTACTGTCTGAGAGCTTCTACTTTAAATAAAATGGAATCCCACAACCATGAAGGTAGCTGAGCAGGAACCCTGTTGTCTGATGGCACCCACTTTGTCCTGAAGAATCAGGGCTGAATGGCTGTACTCCCAACTCAGAACCTGGAGTCCCACACGGGGGACCTTGGCCCACTCCTGAGAAGAGGTTCAGTGCAGGGACTAAAGAAAGGGAAGCAGAAGAGAAGAACTGAGCTTGTGTAGGAGTTCAGAACCAGCCTTTTCCACTTCTCCCAGTCTCTGCCATTTGGCTTTCATACATATTCAGTCTGTCTATGAAGTGGGCATGGATGCTGGAGGACTAAGTGCTGGAAGCAATGCAATGTGGGCTTTTCCTTTTTTGATGACAGAACAGAACTGGATGAAGAAAACAATGCTAATATGCAGTGAGGTTTTCAAACACTGGATCAACAGTCACTACATGTTCTACGTCAAACTCAACCTTATCCCAAACAGCTGGGGAGGGTGGATGTCTTCTCCCTCTCTTCATCCTCCTCTTCCTCTTCCTCCCCATGGAAGGGCTTTGCAGGAGCCTCCATTGCATAGACCTTAGTAACCCGGGTGGGAGCCCTGCAGATGATTGATTGCTCAGGGGTGGACGGGTCTCAGACACCTGAAACAGTGGAAAGGACTCAGCTGTGTGAGGTGTCAATGTGGCAATATGGGCCACAGTGACAGCCAGGAGCATTCCAACTGAAGAACCCCTGCAGACTCTTGAGCTTGCATTGTGATGTGACTGAGGGGAATGGCAGTGAGGACGAAAGGCTAACACAAACCCAACCCTTGTCTTAGCCTGTGCTGCGGTGCCTAAGGTTGCCTGCTGAGGTTTCCTGCCCTGCAAGGTGGGGGAGCATTCACCGCAGGCATGCGGAGTCCAGTGAACTTTTGCTAAGCAAATAACCTGAAGGCTCCAAGCTACTTGACCTCAAAGAACAAAAATGTAAAAGTGAAGCAGGTATGCATTTCATGTACTTTCTCATGACGCAGTCCCTTGAGAATTCAATAGCTAGCACTGTTTTACAATAAGCCACTTGAACACAGCACGCACCGCACCATCAGTGCTGCCCCTTCTTGCCCGTCTGTGAGAGGGTAGGAAAGAACGCCTGAATCTTCCACAAGCACACATGGTTTTCTCTTTTTTCTGATGAAAAATCAATTCCTAATGTGGCATTTTTGTTCTCTGTACCAGGAGACCCAGTCTATGTACAAATCATGTGGTTCATTTTGTTTCTTGCTCCATAAGAAGAATAAAATCGTTTAGTTTTGCCAAGAAAGTTACTATTTATGGTATTTATTTCATGTGCCAAAAGTAGTGTGGAACTCAACATCTCACCAAATCCTCTTCTTGTGTCACTTGGTTCCTATATTAGAATCAAAGAAATTGCTTTGCACACTCCCAGGCAGAGTGTGGCAGGAGTGGATGTCAAGTTCTAGAATGTGAGGAGGTCCTAAAGCTCGTCATGAGGCCCTGAAGTTGCCTCTTTGGCCTTCCGCCATTGGCTCCATTGGTCCACTCTGTCCTCCCAGCACCTCTTCACTCCTGCTCCTTTCCTTCCCTGGGCAAAGAGCTGTAGTCAAGCTGTGCCCTGCTTCCCTGTGGGAGTGAGTCTCAGGTGAGGAAGCCAGCTCCCCTTCACATCGGGCTTTCCCCACTTCTGAACTACCTAAACCTGGGCTATAACGTGTGCTGCCTCCTGAAGGTCTTCCAGTGTTAGTTAATAAAGCCATCATTCCAGGGCAGAGGACACACTCAGTGGTGGCTCCCTTGCCTGGCCTGCACAGACTCTGGCTTTCACCCTCACACTGCCTACAAAGGATGACTGTCATCACCATCATCCTGTCTCAGAGAGCTAAGTGACACAAAAACGCCGGCTCCATGGGACACTAACCCCAAGGTTTCCTTCCCCACTGCTCCGTCCCCGCGTTGCAGAAGCAGTCTCCACTGCGCTTCAGTGTGGCTGCGCTCCAAAGCAGCTGCTGACAAGGCAAGCCTGGGGGGCAGCGCCTGCCGGGTCTGTGCCGAGACGCAGAGCCCATGCTGTGGACAGGTGAGTGGCTGCCTCAGACACCAGCACTGAGCACCGCGCTGAGTCACACACATCCTCAGAAGCAAGCTGCTCACCCTCTGGGGTGCCACACCACTTCATTACCGATTCCTAGGGAAGCCTTGTTAGACACTGTGAGCACACTTCTGAGTTTCAGCTGTCGTATTCTGCACAATTACATTTCTCAAGAGTCCAGCCCACTTGCTGCGATTTCTCTGTGCAGGGTGCAGAGGCCAGGCCTCTCTTTAGACAAGCAGGAGAGGAGACCCGAGCAAAGCTGGCCAGGCGTTTGCTCACCTAAATGGTATTAAGGGAAATCACACTTCATTTAGGAAGTGCCTTGTGGAAAGGGTATGGTGAGGCACGCTTGCAATCTCAGAAATCTGGGAGGAGGATCGTAAGTTCAAGTCCAACCTGCACAACCTAGGGAATTAGTGAGAGCCTTTTTCAAGATAAAAAATAAAAGAAGGGCTGGGGGTGTGACTCAGGGTGAAGGCCCTGGGTTTAGTCCCCAGTGCCACACACAATACTCAAGTTAATTTATATGTATAATGAAGCCTCTAGTGCACATATTGTGGTTTGGCCCTCGTTACAATATTACATTCAATATCATTTCCTCCGTCTTCAAATAAGAAAATGGCGTCCTGGGAAATTAAGCAACTTCCCATCATCCCACCAGGTTTTAGTCCAGAACTTTTCAAACTGTGCCACCCTGTCTGGACAGCAGATGCTGGAGTCACTTGGAAAAGGTGCATTCCAGTCATAAAGTAAGAGCACCACAGTTCTTGAGCCACTGAGTTCTGCTGGTGGAGGTAGCTGTAGAGCCTGCCACCACCAGAGCCACAGGCCACGCAGATCAGTGTCTCTGTAGGCTGGAAGCCACAGCTCCACACAAATCCCCTCCGAGGCCAGAGCATGGCAGGCCACACAAGCCTTTTCTGTGCACCTGGGTCTGCTAAGTTGCCCACTTCTTACTTTCTAGGAAAAACTATGATTACAAAAATCTTTTTAATTAATGCCTTTCAAAATAAAAAAAAATCTTGGACACTTACTTTATTTTTCTCTTATTAAGGTTGCATCGTATCTCATTGTAGATGACAACAAAAACCTAAGTCACTGCTGAATGCTGCTCCTGCTTGCCTCTGCTTCCCACTTCCGTGCTTCCCACCCTGCTTCCCACCCTGCCTTTGGTGCTCTGTGTTCCGTGTCCTTTCTCTCCCACCGAGTCTGCAGGGACACACGCCTCCCTCTGTGCACAGAGAGTGCTCCGGGCACTGCCAAGCTGGAATTCCCCAGAGCCCTCACAGAGGCGCCTTGTGTTCTTCTCATGAGCCTCGAATGTACCAGCACATGTGATTGTTCTTCTATTTGTTACTCACAAGTAGTAATTTTATTTCCATATAAATAAATATAGCCTGTGTTTTGCTTAGCGCTGTTGGCCTTGCCCAGCTTTCTAAGGGAGACTGAAAGAAGTGGAGAATCCGCACCTTGGTGCTGCTTCCTGCTTAGCTCCAAGCTGGCCTGGTGCATTCCAGTGTCCAGCTGGGCACGCAAAGGATCCTGACACCAGGACCAGAAGGGGCCTCCTGGGTTGGCCTGGGTGGACATGTGACACTCACTGCCCCCGTCTACAGTGGCTGGGCCATGTAGGGCCCACAGCAGTGACTCTCAGGGCCAGGACACCAGGAGCACAGGGGACAGCGGCTGTGTCCTCTACGCACAGGGCATTTTCCAAGAGCTGTTCACATAGTGCACTCACTTCTACTCCGAGCCATGGGCAAGAGCAAGGGATCGTGGGGAGGGCCTTGGATTAGTTTCCAATGCGTGGCTAGTGTTCACCCAATTTTGTGTGCACAGTCTTTCGAGCCTCATCAAACTGCTTTCCTTCCCTGCCTCATTCCCTGGTTTGATCAGCCTCCTTTTTGTCCCACTTTCATTCCCTCTAATTCCCTTTGAACCTGAGCCCTAGGTCTTCAGTATGTGATGGTATTTATAGGTAGGGTTTTTAATATTGTAATTTCATTTTATTAGTCCAGCTTAGGGGTAGGCAGCTGTACAGGGCACCTCTGGACTCTTTCAATCCTCTCTGCCCCCACCCCCTTCCCACCCCCCTGTCTGTGATTTTCTTTTTCCACTCTGTTGTTACTATTGCTACTACATTTACTTCAGGTACCCGGTCTACAACGCCTGCACCCCTTGTGTCTGGCACACATACACGAAACACCTTAAATCTTTCGCTTCCCTTCCTCCTCGGATCCTCTCCACACCCTCTGTCTCTTAAACCCTTAGAGTTTGCAAAAGCTGGTTCTCTCCGTTTCCTCCCGCCAGTCCCACTGTGCTCTGTAACTGTGCTTTGCACCGGTCAGAGGAGAGAGGTCCCACGGCATGCAAGCTGCTGGGCCTCACTGGTCCCACTTAGCCCTCTATTTCCCAGGTGGTGCCTATACATGAAGGCGTACACCTCGGCTAGAAAGAAGGGCAAAGTCCGGAGATCTGCAGGTAGGATCCTTCAGGGGGTGACTAACTTAACACGGGGTGATGAGGACAAGTCCGACTCCAGTGCAGTCGGGTTCCCACAAGAAGGGGACGTCAGGATGGAGACAGTTACAAGGAGAAGCCCTTGAGTACAGGGAGAAGCTGCACACCAGTAACCTTGTTGCAGCGCTCTGTCCTCGGAGCAGTAACGTCAGGACTGTCTACTCCGCCTAGGTCGGATAGCTTCCTCATGTGTTGTTTTAAAAATATTTTTATTTGCATTTCATTTATGAATTTTGTGTTTCTAAAATATTCCTTTGTAAAAGGGATGTGGTCTCAGCCAGGTATGCTGGCCCACGCCTGTAATCCCTGCTCTCGGGAGGCTGAGGCAGGAGGATTGAGTTCAATGCCAGCCTAGGCTACATAGCAAGATCCCATCTCAAAAAATCTAAAAAAAAAGAAGACGAAAGGTTGCAGTCTCTAAAACATCAAAACAAAAAAGCAGGGTTGGAACTATAGCTCAGTGGCACAGCATCTGCCTGAGTTTGATTTCTGGCACAAAAAAAAAAAGCAAACTTCAAAGGAGATGGCACTGCCAGGAGGACGCCACAGGCGGCCGTAGTGGCCTCCAGCCAGCTCCACGCCGGGCTCCAGCTGCGCGGCCTCAGCCTGCGAGGCGCAGGAGAGCTGTCCTCCATCTCCTTTGTAGCATTGAAACAGCAAGTAGTGATGTGAAGAGCGGAAGTGAAGCAACGGAGAGGTCACGTGCCCTTTGCTCTTTTCTAACTGAACCATAAAGGTGACTCGACAATTCTTGAGGCAGCGCGAGCTTTTGTGAAAAGGTGGAGTTAGCAAGGAGCGGGGCCTGCGGAAGGGACGCTTCCGGGAAGCAGAGCGCCTCGCGTGTGCAGGTCGAGTCGGGCTGCTCGCGTTCTGAGCACTTACGACATGCGGGACTTGGCCGCCGCTCCTCATCGCGTGGCTTCTCAATATGAAGTAGGTGAAAAATATAAATGACTTAAAAGGCAAACTGAAAGTGCCACAGCAGGAGACAAGGTGGGTCCTGGAGTCGGACAGGGGAGGGGGAAAGGAGGGGGCGGGGCTGTAGGCGCCACGTGTGCATCACAGTCACTGTTTACGGGAAGAAAGAAAGAGGTTCCTGTCGTTTTCCTCTTACTCGCATGAACTAGAATTTATGTGTGAAATAAATTCAGAGATTCAGACCCCGGCAGAATTTGCCACAGGCCGGCACCGGGAGCCCCCAGCTGTGACCAGAACGAGTCCCCTGAATGAATCCAGCCAGGGAGCCAGTGTGAGGGCCACGAGCCCCCCGCTCCTCCCTGCCCCAGGACCCCTGCTCCTGCGCTCCCACAGACCCCACTTGCACGCTGCTGGGGTTCACCAAGGCCCAGAGGGGGCGGTGTGCAGGCGCCAGCCTCTTCTCACTTGGAACAGAGATATTTATTCTGCTTTTGACAAGTCTCTTAGTCTTTTGTTTCATTTATATATTTTTAACTTTTTAATGTTTTCTATTTGATTGGTTTCAGCTTTTCTTCATATTACCCTTTTATTCTATTCTATGTGTATTTTCTCTTTTTAAAAAGACAATAAAATAGTAAAAAAATTAGCAATAATACAGAATTTCAATAAACAAGATGACAGGAATTCAGCTGTGGTGGCTTGTTGCACATTGTTGGCTTAAAATTAGTTGTTCACATTACCAGACATAATCATGCAAAATTGGTCAAAAACTTAAAAAGAAAATAAATAAATAAATTTAAGCATGAATTGTTTTCCTTGTTTAGGCTCTTATGTTAAGAGCACAGATCAAGTCTTTTCAATCTTCTCTCCAAATCAACCATCTAAATGTGCGTCTCTTTTTCTCAGCTTCGCCTTACCCGCGCCCACGAGTTGCACTGTTCAGCGCTTGCGCTTGTTACTCAGCACCAGAAGGCGGGCAAGTTCCCCTGGGCTGGGCTTGTGCGTGTGCTTGGTTTCCCTGCGTGAGTTCTTTGTAAGGAGCGGGCTTTCCACAATCGCTAGTGAATGCGTGAATGTGGCTGGTGCACTCTCTCACTTTTGTGGAATTTGCTGACATTCCCACTGTGGTCTAGCGCAAGACAAGTTTCTGTGGCTGCAGCTGCTTGACAATGATCCGCAGCTTTGTGTGCACAATGCAGATGTCTTTGTACCCGGCCACCTTGGGAAGTGTGTCACACAGGGCCTCCTGTCCCTCGGCGACCTGTTGGCTCCAGGGAAGGCTGTCCAGGCTGCAGCGGCGGTGCACAGGCCACCCTTCTCCTCACAGGGTCATCGGTGTCTGCACTGTGTGTCTGTCTTCCTGGAACTCTGCCTGGGTCATCATCGAGTTCCTGGCCCTGTGACCCTTCCTTCCCTCCTGAAAACGCTGAGCAGCCCGGGGCCCAGCCTCCGCCAGAGAGCTCGATCAGGCGCTTTCTGCGTGCACGCTTGCCTTGCCAATTTGACCTCTGTCATTTCAATTTCTTTCATGTTTGGTCTTGAACAATTCTCATCCTCATAATTTGTGAGCAGAGCCTGTAAGATGTGCTTTTCTAAGCGTGCATGAGCCCTGTGCACGCGGTGGGAAGGAGGCTGTGCTCGTGGCCTGTGTTATGGTTTGTGCCTAGTTGTCCCTCCAAAGCCTCATGTAAATTATGGGGCAGATGCGGCTGGAGGAGCACTGAGTGGCTTGAGGGGCGCAGCCAAAAGGTCAGGGCGGGGCCAGATTGACCAGAGCAGGCCCGAGGGGCGGGGCCAGATGACCAGGGCGGGGCCTGGGGCGGGGCCAGAGGGGTGCAGACAGTTATACTGGCAGCCTGTGCTTTCTCAGAGGTACGGAAAGGGTCATCCTGGACACGGCAGCACCCCAGCCTCTCCTCCAGTGTCTTCAAACTTCCAGTAACTGTGAGCTAAATAAACCTTCCTTCCCTCATTTTGAGTTGTCAGGTATTTGTCCCAGCAAGGAGAGAAGAGCACCTAAGACAGCCAGCCTTGGCCTGAGTTGCGCTTTGCACCCGCCTCGTAGGCCCTGCCGCCTCCAGCTGCCCCAACCCTGCTCCTCGTCGCTGCCTCGCCCACCCCGGCCCCTGCACCTCTCGGTACGGAAGGCTCTTCCCTTCTCCCTGACACAACCCTTTCGAACGGCTACCGCCTGGCTGGGATTGCCTCTCCCTGCACCTTCCCTGCTGACCGCGCTCCAGGAAGCAGGCCGCATGTCCCCTCGCAGGCCCCGTGCCGACGGGCTGACAAGGCCAGGCCTTCACGCTCCACTCTCATGCAGCAATGCACTGCTTCCAGTAAAGCACCTTCATAATCATACATTTATTCATGAACTTTTTCACTTACACATTACTTCTTCAAATTTTTTAAATCCTCGCTGGACATCGACTGTGTCTATGCGTGCTTCGTGGCGTCCTTACTCCTAGGATTGTGACAGGATATAGTTGGTTTCGGAAAAGAACTGTTGAGTGAGTTCATGAGTACGAGTTGCACATTTTAAATCTAGATTAGGAAGATGTGAAGGAAAAGGTTAAAATTGCACATATACGTGACCTATTGATTTTGAAGAGGTGGACCCATGCTAAAATTCAGGAAACTCAGATTCATGCCATGAAGCACCAGGCTTCGTACATTCATGGTAGCTAATCCTTACCATAAACTGAGCTTTATAGATAAATAAGCTGAGGTTGGAAAAGTTAAGAAACTTCCCCAAGACCAAGGTATGAACAACTGCAGAGCAGAGATGAGTTTGATCCCAAAGCTTGTCTATGCTTCCTGCTGCCACGAGAGGCGCATTTGGGGACCGAGGACATCCTATTAGGTTTTTTTCAAAGAGTAATTCATCTTAAGGAATAAGGAGATATTTTCAGCTTTAAGCATGGTCTTGAGTAAGACAAAAATAAAATTTAGTTACCAATTCCTTTTTTTTTTTTTCAAATTTTATACAACTGAAGGAACAGTCACCGAATCTCTCCACACAGTTCTTCAGCTCCTGCGGGCAGAGCTTCTCTGTGACAGTCTGTGGAATTTGGTTTATCAAGATGAGTAAGTGTGGCCATGGGAACAGCTGTGGTGTATGAGCCTTGATCTTGCTTCTTCGCTGAGGCTGTGTGGCTTGGTTCTGTCCACTACTTCCTTCAGACCCTCTCTACCAGTATTACGATGACTGCTCGAGTTTCCTTGGGCTTCTCCCTTATTTCACATAAAGTAAAAAAAAAAAAAGTCTGGACTTTTGATCAAACATCTGCATGATTAATTCAACCTTTCTGGTCTGATAGAGCAGGTGGACATTATAAAATCCGACAGGTTGTGATCTGCCTGACACCCTAAGACAGAAGTGGGAAAATCAGTATTTCTTTCCAAGATATTTCGTTACCTACCTAATGGTCTAAATAGATCTTGGAAGGTGTGTGTGTGTGTGTGTGTGTGTGTGTGTGTGTGTGTTTTATAGCCCAGTCATCTCTTAAGGATTTTATTTACCTTCTATGGCTGAATATTAAGCCAAAAGTGAACAGAACAACTTAGAAGATTTTTATTAAAAATAGATTCACTCCACCCCATTACAACATTATTTTTATTTATTCAGTTTTTTAAAATAGTTAATCTTTTAAGGTAAGCAAAGAAAGGAAAGTCAGAAAAGCCTAGAACCTACTGAATTACAAATATTCAGAAAGGGCATCCCGGAAATATTTAGTGCACAAACCTGAAACATATCTATTTCTATAAGAAAAGTATCTAATGATAAGCTCATGAAATAAATTCATGAGAGGAGACAGGAAGTGAATAAACACACTGCTGTCAGTGCCTCATGTGCAGGTCCACAGTAATGACTCCATTACTATAAAAATGTACATTGACAGAAGATCATAGTGTAAGAATTAATAGTCATCCTGGACTTGATAGTTTTCCTCATACTGAATTAAAATAGTTTATATTCTGTTTTTCCAAATTAGTAATTTTGGAAAGCCTTTTGCTCATTTTATTTCTATTTTTATTTACTTTGGAGACATTCATTCCCCGCATGAAGGCTTCTTATCTCCCTGATATTGTGCAAACATGAAAAATGTTGATTGGATTTGTTGGAGACAAATAAAGGCAAAAAGAAAATGATAAGTTCATGGGTCTGGAGCCGTATTACCACTTTCCATCTATATCACATATGCAAAAGCTATAACGTTCCACACAGAATGCCTCCGATCTCTGTTTGGGTAGCCTCAAGAGAGTCACTTATCTGTGTCTGTTTGCCTCACTGACAAATGAAAATAATAATAACAATAACTTGATATGGTCATTTTGAAAATAAATTTGCTGATGTGCCCGAGGCCAGAGCACCTGTAAAGGGCCAGGGGCCGGGCTGTAGCTCGGAGGGAGAGTGCCGCCCAGCACCCTGGAGCCCTGGGCTCCTTCCCCGGCCTTGGAAAACAGAGCTTGACATAAAGAAAATATTTAAAGCTGCTAGGAAGAAGTACTAGGTGTACAAAATGAGTTCTATAAATATTTGTTTCATGAGCAGTCCAGGGTCCTGGAGTCACCTCTTCACAGAGAGAATGTGCGAAGACAGAGACAGAAGACCAAGCCAAAAAGGATGGGGGAGGAGGCAGGACAGGAAGAGCCTGTGGAGAGAAGCGCTCACAGGGCAGAGCTGCCCTCCCACCTCACCGGTGGTGTGCTTGTGTGGCCCTGACATCCTGCTGTGTCCTCGGTGCTCTCCCTCAGGAATCACCGTGATCATTGATAACCAGTGCTTTCCTGCCTCCTCAGCAGCATTTGCCAACGCAGACCGCCTGGCTCTCTTCCCTTTTGCCTTAGATGACGGTGTTCTGGTTCCTCTCTGTGCATTTGCCCTCACTCTTTTCTCTTTGATGCTTTCTCTTCTTCTGTGCCTTCCCTTGCTCGTCTTCTAGGATTCGGTACCAGATAACTAAAATGTTTCAGAGGAAACACCAGATCCAGTGCCTCTTATAGAATAAGTGATCAGAACTATAGGTTTGTTTTCCCCTTTATGCCCTTCTATTCTCCATGGTGCTCAAAGTCAGTCTCATTAATGCCTGTGGCTTTGATTAATGCCCGCTGCAGCATCCCCAGGCCTCCGTTTCTTTGCTCTGCTGATTGGGGCCCCAGCAAGCGCTCCTTCTTCTACCTGCCCACCTGAAGACCAGCTGCTCATCATCACTTAGGCTTTTCCCTGCTCAGCCCTATGCCCTGTGCCAGTATGCCAGCTCCTGCGTGCGTCTTCTGTACTGTCTACTCCAGGAGGTGGCAGCCCTTTCTGACCATTCTGTAAATACTTGAGCTGCCCTTCACTCTTCATTCTTATCCATGAAAGTTCAGGTGTTGAAGAATATAACTCCGGGGCTCCTTACAATTCTGTCTCCCTCTAAATTCACATCATCACTGTATTTGTTCATGACTGTGAAGTATTCCTGCTTTTAGAACTTTTCTTGTATCTCCGTATCCATAGCACACAGCAAACACACTCACCACAACCTGTCTGTTGGTGAGCGCACAGATGGGGCCTTCTGGACTGCGCGTGGCTTGACACGTATGGGCCGACATGGCAGGGTTGGGGTGCGCAGCGGAATGGCACAGAACACTTCTGCATGTGTCTGGAGAGGTGAGTAACCTTGGGTACCATATCTGGCCGCTGCCCCTCCTCCCTGGCCTAGCTCCCTGCCCTGCTTCTCTTTCCCCAGGAAGGAGAGAGCTCTGCTGTGTTGCTCCTTCCACCAAGGTGCTCCTGTCCTGATGCCAGGCAACCATGAATCAAGCCCTCCAAAACCACAGACTAAATAAACTCCTCTGTCTTTAAATTAGGGGACTCAGGTCATCTGCCCCAGCAATGGAAAGCTGACTGATACAACTGAACAACTTCCCATTCTGAATTCTGCTTCCATTGTGTGACTACTAGGCATTAATCCTCCAGTAAATGCACATGGGGACTTCCTTGGATCATCCCAATTAAAAAAAAAAAAGTCTCTCTAGCACAAACTCAACATCTTCCATAAGACCAATTGACTTGTTATAGACTTCGGATACTTTTATGACTTTAATCCTCACTCTATGCTTTACTGAAGTTACTTTATTAGCAGCTCTCTACCCTGCCTTATTCTTTCTCACCCTGTCTTTTTTCATGTGAAATTCACACACACACACACACACACACACACACACAATCACCACTGGTTGACCTGAAACCTGCAGATCAAGGCTCGCTGTCTGTCCCATCTTCTTCATTGAGCGGCTCCTCTTTGCTGGCCGAGGTAGCAGGAAACTCAGCAGCACAGCCTCGAGCTGCTCAGCAGTGTCCACCGCGCCTCGCTCGGTGCAGGAAATTAGCCCATGCTGGATGAGATGGGGCCACACCGGCTCTTCGTGGGCACGTGTCATCCCCGGACTGGAACAGCAGCGGCAGTGAGGGCGGGGCTGTGTCGCCCAGGAGGGAAAGCCTCGGCTTCATTTCCACAGCGGTTTTGAAGAGAGCAGATAGTTACATCTCACAAAGAGAAACGTGAAATGCTCGAAGCTGTGGCCAGAAAGAGTCTGCCCAGAGGCTGGAGTGCTGTCCAGCAGCGGGAGTCAGAGCCACTTGGCCGCCATCAAATTGGGCAAAACATGGCATGGCTTACCTTCAGCAGTGCTCAGCATCTGTGACAAATATACATGGAAATAGAAGCCAACAGCAGGACAGTTCAGAGGAGAAAAAGAGCCACAGGTGATCACAGGCAGAAGCCTGGGCGACTCCAGAGAGTGCTGCACAGGGTGTACATTTGCACTTGGGCTTTTGGGCAGGAATTCACTAACAGAGGCCTGCTTTTCTCCCTCATATTGAGAGATCAATAGGGTGACCTATAGAAGGGGCAGATTTCCCATTTCTGACACAGAGAAATGCCGCCTCCGTGCTTCCGTGACAGCTAGAGACTTGTCTCCACCTGCCCCTTCCCTGTGGAGAGCGGCTTCCTTTGTCCTCTCTTGCAGCTTCCCCCTCAGGCTTGTCCAGCTCCGTGGGCATCCAGCTTAATGCCAGCTTGCTGGGAACAATCTTCAGAGAGGAGCTCGGCGTCCATCCCAGCTCCTGCTCAAGGATACTAGCAAGATCATTATGAACAGAACAAAAAGAAACATAAAGCAAGGAGCAGAAACTTCTGCTTGCTAAACGCTCGCTCCACGCCGCCACTGTACTCATCTGCCCACTGTGGCTCGCTCCCTCTGCTCCTGAGGCCTGTCAGGATTCCCATGGTCTGCATACTGCAATGGAAGAACACATCTCCCAGAACACAGGGTGCTGGTGTGCGTGACCCTAAGAACCACTAAGGCTGTGTGATGACCCATTTTCTGTGTCAGCTTGCCTGGGGCTCTATATCCAGATATCTGGTCCAATTATTCTGGTTGTTTCTATGATGGACTTGGTGGAGAGCTTGATGATAGTTACATTTAGATCAGTAGACTTCTAGTAAAATAAACTGCCATCCACGATGTGGCTGAACCTCGCAGACTGCAGCCAGCACAGCTGCGACTCAGAGCTGACCTGCCTCAGAGCTGACCTGCCTCACGCACAGCGGCTTCTCCCATGCTGTCTCTGGGCTCTGCCGGGAGCACCAGCTCTGCCCACTTCTACAGCAGCTGCTTCTGCTTCAGGCTGGGGCTGCTGCTCTGTCCTAAGCGTCTAACTTGTGCCCCTTCCTCCTCAGGCTTTGATCTCACAAAACCTCTACAATTATTTGGATTCCTTCAAATACTTTCTCAATGAACACACACACATGTACAAGCACATGCACGCACATATGCACATATGCACATGTGCATGTGCACTGTTGGTTTGGTTTCTTTGGGACACAGGAGTCCTAGGTAGAACAGACTGTTAGAACAATGCAAGTCTTGTACCTTAGGAACATTTTCATCATTAGCTTGAAATTTTATGTGAAAAATATCACGAAATGGTAAACCAATTTGGATCACCATCACAGATTTTGCAAGGCTCAAGGTCAGGGAAAGGAGGGAAAGAGCTGACAGACTTGAGGATTTCACTCCTCAACATGCCATCCTACTTCTGCCTCACACTGCAGAGGCCGTTCCATCAGAGCACAAGAGTGACTGGGACACCTCTTCACATTGCATCGCCGGCTCGGGACAGATGTGGAGGCTTCTTGCAGAATGTTAGTCACAATGCCAGCGAAGTCATTGTCACAAGTTATGGTCAGAAGTTTAGTGAAGCCACTTCAAACACACCAAAAAAGCAATATTCACACTTGCAAGCTAAAACTTGCTACTAGAAAAACATTTTGAAAAGGTCTTGCTTCAAAAGTTTTATACAAATAAAATTATGGTTTCTTTCCTAACGCTTTGGTTTTTTATTGTAATAATACAACATAAATAAAAGCACCTTTTATAGACCAGAATCAATATAGACTCAAGACTCTTCACTCTGGTCTATTCTTGCCAACCACTTCAACAATTTTTATATGCATCATAACACATAAAAGCTTGGAAGTGCTGCTGTAAGGGGAAAGACAAGCGGACATTTTTCTAGAGGAAATAATCATCAAATTGTGTAAAAACACAGGTGCAGACAAGAGCTTCGTATTATTCTGCCCACAGCATTGTGCCAGGTGGCTGTGGGTTTTGTGTCAGAAGCTACTTTGCATGTATCTCAGAGCTTAAAGCTTCCTGCTGCCTCCTCAGGGTGACGAAGCGCAGGCAGGATGGGGTGCTCGGAGTGCATCATGGGGTTCTCCTGCGGAGCGTGTGGGAAGTCACACCATATGAGGCAGAACAGTGTCTGTCAGGGCCCTAAGCACAGGTGGGCAGGTGGAGATCTTTATGAGCTGGAATCAATGGCATGTTGAAAGATTGGTTGGCTGTAAGGAGGGGTGGAGGGCACAAACAGCATCCAGCTTTTCAATCTGAGCACACTGCTGTGGCCATTGTGCTCAGGAAGAGCTCAGTGGGAGCCAGGAGGGAGGAGCAGCCTGACACACCAAACCGTTCCCAGGTCCCCAACCCAGGTTCTGTTTTCCAAGAGAGCCAAGAGCACAGAATTAAGCTCAGCTTTTTTATATTTTCTCCTGTCACCAAATGAGTAACTCTTGCCTGCTTCACCAAGGGCCATGGCCTTTCCACCACCTTGGGCCAAGAGAAGGCCCATCCTTGAAGACCACAGAACCACATGCTAGGCAACTAGCAGGGAGCTCCTTGAGTGCTTCTTTATTTTACTCAAGCATGAGCTTCCTCTTTGGTCATTCCCACCAGCACCCCCCCATATTTGGGTGGCCACACGATTTGGATCCACTGGAGGAAGCTGAGGAATACCTTGCCCTTTGGAGGTTTCCTGTGTAAGAATGGGAATTAGGCTGGAGCCGACTCCATGTAGGCGGTACTGTGCCAACTCCTTGATTCATGGTTTATTTTACAGGCAGAAAAGTCACACCCTCGAGATAAGTCATCATGGGGTGGAACTGGGTGAGAAACAGGGGACAGTGTGAAAGAGGGCTGCTGAAAACATGAATGCCAGTGATTAAAAAGCCAGATTCCTTCTGCCATCTTAACAGCTACAATAGTTCACAAAATGCTATCAGTAGTTAGGCAGGAAAATATCACTGCCAGTTAAATTAGGACAAAACACTAAGAAACCAGGAGCCAGGAGTCCTCTGCCCAACTTCAGGCTGGTAATCACAAATCTATACAGCTGTCTGAGAGTTGATGCACCTGAGAATCCTGTAGCTCCCGACCAAAGCTCCTAAGGAAGGTGATGGCCCTTCTCCCCTTGCTTTTAAAAGCCAAAAGCCCTTTACATTCTAAAATCTACAACTCAAAATTGTACCCAGCTGCAAGGCTTTTCATCTCTGATTTCTGCTGTTAGTTATGTTAAAATGGGCTCAATTTGGGGGTCTATCAGAATTTTGGTTATAGGGACAAATTGCACCAGTGCATGGCCTGCTATTCATATCCACTGGCTGTAAACTTTCCATACTTTGGAAAGGATCACACACCTCTGAGCTTCTGCTGTCTGCTTTATTTCGGAGCTCCCGGCATCAGCAGGGACGAGGCTGAGTGACTCTGGAAATCCTCAGACGGTGCGAAATGCCCACTTACCCTACTTTGTAAGCATCCCTTAGCCCTGAGTCATTAGATGACTTTCTTGCTCTAAGTAAATTCACTGAATTATTATTAAGTAATGAAATGTGAAGCCAGCAGTGAATTAGAAGGCACATGGTCTAAATTAGAGGAAGGGAGAAATGAGAAGGTGCAACATGTGGCGAGCTGCACGGACCCTCAACGCCGCCGAGCCTTGTGACGCCAGCGCTTCTTTTTTAGGTTACCTTCTTGCATGGTAACTATGGAATAACCTTTGGGGGTGTAATTATAAGCGCAGCACTCAACCCCACTTTCCTGCAATGTGGTGTGACTTACTCCTCGAGGGAGAGGCACAGCATCAAAGAGTGCCTTAAGCTGGCAAGTTACTTGGATTCTTCTCAAGCAGCCTTTCTAGAGTTAAGAAAAGCATATTTCAGATTTGTCACCAGTGATCTGACCTGTTGTGCTTGCCACATTGTATAGCACAACATGGTGGCTTTGGGATTCCACTGCTGGGAAGGACAGCTTTCACATTTCAGAATTCAGGCATTTTGGGAAACAACAACCCACTGCATTCCTGAGAAAAACATGTTATACGTACACTTAGCAAAGTATACAGATTCAAGATATTTTCTTGAAGTGTAGGCTCAAGATATTTTTCAAGACAAGAAGTTTAATGTAGAAAACATCATGATGACCTTAGAAGATTCCATATGTCCACATTCTTATAAAAAGCTTGTGCGCCAGGACAGACGGCATGGAGCGGAGCAGCACCCCCAGCAAGGACCCACTTTCAGTTTCCTCATCTGATTAATCTTGATTCACTGAAGCTTCAAGGGCCCTGCGTTTGCTGGCCTTCCATCAGACACTTATTGGAGATATGCTGGTAATGCTGATTCATCATTGGATGGTATGTGGACTCACATTACCATTTCTACACTTCTTATGAGTTCAGATAGACTAGTACTGCAGGTAACTTACCACATACCTTTAGCAAGTTGTGGAACTAGAGGAGACTTCAAATTATTTCAGAAATAGTGTTTGTTTTGCCTGCAAATAAATGTTTCTTCCTTAATTTTTAGGGAGAAAAATAAGATCTGCTAAGAAATTCTAGGCTGCACACAAGCGAGCAGGGCCAAGAGCCTTGCTGGTTTGTATATCCGAAAAGCTTTCACTGAGGACAAGCAAAGTCAACTAAGACCAAAAACCTTCCAGGCTGAACAAACTGCAAGTGTTAAGCAAAATAGCTCCAAAAGGGAAAAGAGGAGAGAAAGAGGAAGGGAGGACAAGAGTGGAAGAAAGAGAGGGAGAGAGAAAGGGGGCGCTGCAGATGACGCCCTGGAGGAGTGGTACCGCTGAAGAGCAAGCACGCACACTTTCTTTCTTTTCCTCCTTCCTGCAAGACCATCATCAGTTCCATAATTGCCAAGCAACTTCAAGTTTCAGGAAAAGAATTTTAATAATAGTTCATACCAACATACCTTTTTTTTTTCTTTCTTTCTTTCTTGATTGAATTCAGGACCTTGTGCCTGCCAGACAGGCGCTTCATACTCTAATTTTTCTTCTTGCTATTCCTCAGCTTTTCTTCTTATGAATGCATTTCATTTAAAAATTCTTTTTTAAAAAAACCATCATCTATATAACATAAGTAATAGTATTGACCTAGCAATCATTTATTACCAATAGTGCAATTTCATAATGAACTGGACCTTGAGTTTTGGCTGTTCACTAGCCACATGCCTTTCCTTGTGAGGCTGCATGGGGCCAACATGCGTGGATGTATTTGTGTGAACACACACAGCTGGAAGGATTGCACATACGTGTGTCTTTGGATCTATAATGAACTTCAGTAGTTTCCTGTGTCAGTTTCATAATGTAACCCCCAAAATGCTCAGCCCCTATTGTAAAACATGTACTGCAAGAAACAGTGTATTTTACCAACTTCTGACTCACTGCTGATTTCGCTTTCCACCTGACACAGAGACCCTGAGAAATTGTAATTGCAATTTTCAGTCTATTATCAGACCTGAAAAGGCCAGGACAGCTCTGGGGAAAACTTGGGGGGCAACTGGGAGTGGTATGCATCTTGCTTTTCCTCCCCAGCAGAGCTGGGAAGCAGACCACCTGTTGCTGTTTGTGAGCCTAGTTTTGAATCCAGACGTGGCTTGCCTCCTGGCTCACTTCGTTGGTGGCCCTGCTGGGGTGTCCAAGTCAGCCCTTTGCATCCAGACCAAAACCATGCCCCAGATCACAATTCCAGGAAGATGGATATGCAAAGACCCAAGCAAGAGCCGGTGAGACCCTCTTCAAACTTGTGCCCGTGACTGCCTGTGTACCCAGTGCACCTCTGCGT
The DNA here is from genome assembly GCA_002564305.1 of Octomys mimax. Lineage (NCBI taxonomy): Eukaryota > Metazoa > Chordata > Mammalia > Rodentia > Octodontidae > Octomys > Octomys mimax. The sequence continues at coordinate 7,447 of NDGM010986410.1, read as the reverse complement.
GCCTCCCTAGCAAGTGCCTGACATTTTCAGAAACTGTTCCCAACAGTGATTTGAAGAATCCTTTCTCTGTTGACTCAGTTGTTACTACTCAGATCCTCCAGCTCACGTGGAGGGGCCGGAATCATTTAAGGCTAGACATCCCGAGTGTCACGTCAGGTCCCTTCCGGCACATCTGTGCACCACGTGAGAATGTGAAGCATTTCATCCTGGGAGTGAGGAACCAACCAAAAGTTCCCTGCTAGCACTTGCTTTTGCATCCGCTCTTAAATATATGACAAAAAATGCAGGAGCTCTACCTCGGCAGCGTCGTGATGGCAAAGCCATCACTGCTCCTTCTTTAGACAATATCTTTAGAACATTTACCTTACAGACAAATGCTCTTTCCATATAAGCATGCCTCCTTCCCGTGAGTTTCCACAGGCTCTGTGTATTAACTCCCTGGATGCTGAGAGGAGAAATGACAAGTTTTCTCCTAGGTACAGTTACATTAACTATTTCAAAATTGCTCAAAAAGATTCATCAGTTGAATGTTCCTCACCCGAGGAGGGTGTGCATAGTGTACAAGGTAAGGAAAAATTCCAATGAGGAAGAAAAGTATTACATGGCCTGCTTTTGAATTCAAAGCAAGATGCTTGTGTTGGACTCACAGAAGGTTGCAAAGGTGGCATAGAACAGTCTCCTCCACTCAGTGTCCCTGGTGGTTACATCTTCCACAGTAGTAGTGCATGGTCAAAACCAGAAAAGCTGGCTTCAGTGCAGTGCGGGAGTAATTCTGTGGCACCCGGTACCTGTGCAGATCAATGGAATGGCCACTGCTGTCAAGATTCAGAGTGCGCCATCACCACTACACTTTTTCTTTATTCTGTTGTGCATTCATATGTAAATATACATTTCATGGCTATACGGCAGCTGTATATATTTACAGGCCGCACTGTGGTATTTCAATGTATGTATGCAATCGGTGCTAATCAAATCAGAGTAGCTGGCGTATTCGTCATGTCAGACTTACATTATTTCTTTGTTGGGGACATTCAAAAGCCTCTCCATCGGCGGTTTCAAAATAACAACTGAATTCTTGCCAGCCATAGTGACCCTTCCACCCAAATGTTTTCTGCGCTCATTCACATCCGGCCTCCATCCCTCCCTTCCGGCACCATTGCAGGCTCTGGTAACCACGACTGTATTTTTCTCCTTCTTTGAGGTTTTCTTTGTTTCCGAGTGGAAGTGTGAATAGACAGGGTTTGTCCTTATCGGCCCAACTTGTGTCATGTAATCTCCTGCCCCCTGCCCCCACCACCCACCACAGACAACCCGCAGCGTCTGGGGCTCCTGGCAACCACCACTTTGTTCTCCATCTCTATAATTTTGTCATCCCAAGAATGTTCTGAGAAAGGCACCCTCCCGCATGTGGCCCTTGGGGACCGGATCCTTGCACGCAGCACGGTACACAGAGGCCTCCCAGCTGCGGCATGTGTGGATGTCCCCTTCCTCTATGTTGGAACGATGCCGGTGGGCTTCAGGGCCAGACTGGACAGTGAGTGTGTGTTCAGTTTGCAAGGCATCAGCGAGCTGCCTTCCAGAGAGGCTGCACCGCTGTGATGCTCAGCAGCCCAGGGTGTCTCCAGGCCCCACCACTCCTGGTTCTGCCTTGGCGTCTGCTTTGGCTGATCTCGTGGGGGAGATGTTGGCTCCTGCTCTCTGTGGCCATGCTCAGGACTGCGAGCACCTTCCGTGTGCTTCCTCTCTCGACCTCATCTCTGATCCCTGCTTCTCTTTTCCATTCCCTGCCACTCCCTTCCACCCCTCCTCCTCTCCTTATTCATGAATCTTTGTTTCCATTTCATCCTTTCCTCATTTCTTTCTTTTCTCTTCCTTCTTTCCCCCTCCCCTTCCCTATTCCTTTCCCCACTTGAACATTGGCTTCCTATTTCACAGTATCTATCACACACCTGCTTTCAGCCTCCACATTGCTGGGATTACAGGCAGGCATGGGCCACCACACCTGGCTTCAGTGGCTGGCTCAGCATGCCTGTGGGCAGGGCTGGTGCAGCATGTGGTGCCAGGTCAGATGCCCATTTTTTAATTGCATCTTTAAATTTGAATTCTTTATATGTTCTACATATTAATCCTTTGAGATATCTCTGTTTATTTTAAATATACTCATAAAATATTAGTGATATTATAGAATGCCATATGATTTCTTCAAGTAGTATCTATTTTTTAATTAAATATGTTAATTTCCCTGTCAGGTCCTTTGTGACTTATAGCCTAGGAGCTGTATACAATAAAGCTACAATGTACACATGCCTTGCCACAGTCTTAATCACTATTAGTACAGTCTAAGAAATAATTTCAAAACAACAAAAAGTATGAACAATATAAACTCCTCAAATGAAATGAAACAAACAAAAAACTAAATGCTCAAAGTTTCCCAAATAATTTAAAATAAGTCAGGTTATAATTGTAAGGGAATACAAAGAAAAATATCAATAGTATTTTGTGTTACAGAATAATGTAATGTAATGGATAGCTTCATAATAATCACATGTTAAGAAAAATTAACTGTGTAGTCTGAGCACAATTCTATTTATAGGATTAATTGTGATTTCTTTCTCTTCAAAACATGAAGGAAGTTACTGACAACATGCAATGTGACAAGTAGACATCATAGGGCAATGTTGACATGGGAATTAATAAAACTGCATTTGGACAGTGGATTAACTTAGATGAAATTATTAATTAATTTATAAAACCAATATTTATTAAGCACCCATTATATATCTTTATTAAGCAATTTCTATATAAGGTCTTTGAGTCTATGGCACATAAACATATTCCATATCTTTAAGAGGCTGAAAATATAATAGAGACAAAATTCTAAAAGTTTTATTGAATTAATATTTGTTTGAGGGGATGGGGAGATAGCTCAGTAGAATAAGTGCTTGCCTGGCCTGAGTTCAATCTCAGGTTCCGAAAAAAAAAAAAAAATTGTTGAATAAGGAAAGACAGTTTATCTCTCTAAAGGCAACAGAAAGAAAAGAAAGATGTAAAAAGATAGTAGTTGAAAGCAACCTCATATAAGTAATTGTTATAGTTAGGCTTTGTTGATTTTGCTCTATCGGTTTCCTCAGTATGAACAGGCTTGTTCACGGCTAAGGATAATGGTCCACTTATATGCTACATACTCTTCCCACTTGCGTGTATTGATTGATAAATGACTAAGTGTAGGTACAGACAGTGACTTGGAGTGATGCTGCGATTCAGGGCAGCAGAGGAGGTAGTCATTTCCCATGATTTTGATACAGTTCTCAACCCTGAGTCCCCAAGGGAGAGAAATCTGCTTGCGTCAAGTTATAAGGCTCCCTGGAGACACACACAGGGCTGCTCCAGGCAGGCGAGGGAAACACTGCTCTGAATTTCCCTCAGGACCACATACAAGGACACCACGAAAAGGCAGGGAAAGCTTAGAAGGGCTTTTGAGTTTCAAATTGGAAAGGGGTAAGTGACGTGTTTTAAAAATATCCACCTCGCCGAACACCAGCTAAAACAGAATTTTCCTTTTAAAGAGCCAGGAAGAGAAACTGGATTTTGCTCAAGGTCACACCAACCTCTGAGAAGACTGTGCGTTCTTTTTTGAGAGGACAGAGTGCCCCTTCCCTCCCCCATCAGGTGAGGGAACTGGCATCAGGGCTGCCTTCCGCTAATACCGTAACAAACAGTGCCACCTACTGACTATCGCCTACCACAGACATCTCCAAAAGTGGCAAACACCTTTGGATGGCCTATCACAGTGGTGTTAGGGTCTACAGCGTCACAGGTCAAGGCTACACCAAGCTACAAGGACTGTGCATAGCATTTGTTTTACTTTCTTCTTTTTCTTTAACAGATGGAGAGATTGAGATCCAAAAAGATGGATCAGTTTGCCCCAAATTTGACATGGCATTTCTCAGTGAGTACCCTTGTGAGCTGAACCCTGGAATGGAAGAAAGTTTAACACTTTGGAAATGGAAATCAGTTCTCAAAGTTGCCCAACGATTGGGAAAAGCCTGATGGAGATGATTAACGAAAGAAGCATGAAGTGCACAGAGCAAAGCCAGGTGGCACACTGCTGGTAGAAAATTTAGAGAGGAGGAAGTGCTCACTCACCAGCTGTGTAGAAAAGAGTGAAAAAGAAACAAGAGGTAAGGGCTACTAATGCCTCCTTGATGACAGGAGAGGTGTGCGACTACTTATGATCGCTAGAGACTTCTTCCCACAGCAGCATCATGGGTAAGATGAGTGCGTGATGCTTTAAGCTGCATCTGCTCAGTACCGAGGCATAGCTTGAAAAGCCAAAACAAAGATAGCCACATAAAGTGCCCTTTCCATTTAAGACATTGAGGTTGAGCAAAGTAGGGTCAACTTGTTAAAAATGCTCCTATACTTTTTACTGTCAAGAATTAAGCCGTGCTTAGTTTATACTTAAATCTCACGCATTAGTTATTTATTGAATTCATGGCCACAGCTAAGTATTGCATTCAAATAGGTGCATAGTTGTATCACTTACAGCATTTTAGTACATTGCCATTTTCCACAAGAGGCTTAACAGTGATTCATGGAATGGCATATTGGGCGGAAGATATTCTACTTTCTCATTAAAAGTGAAAATGATCAAATTGATTATTACAATTGGCGGTGGTATGCTGTCAGTGTTATTTTTAAGCTCCAGCAGCACTATAAAAAATATATTCCCATGTTAGAAAACACACACTCACTTAAGGAACTTGGGGTGAACCAGCAACCAAATGAAATATATTAGAAAATCCTTCCAAGCATAATCCTTTAATTTTATCACATTGCTTTTCTTTCAAACTTAGAAGAAACTAAACACACTGAAAACACATGTTTAACCAAAAGTGGGGCCATGTGCATGAACAGGGTCTCTGAAAGGCAGGCCCTCCTACTGCATGCGCAGCACCTTTCCCTGGATCCAACTAGAGTCTTCTGAAGAACCAGAACCCTCCAGAACTGAGGTCCTACAGTAGGAGAACTGAGGGGCGTGCTTGTGTTGGGGGTCACACTGCCCTGTGAGGATGTGCCTGGTATTGGGCTGGGCTCAGAACCATAGGCAAGGACACTGCTGGGGCCAAGCGCAAGGCCTCGCACAGATGGCCCAGGGCCCAGGGTCAGCACAGAGCTCAGAAGTGCTGACGGCAGCGCCTGGAGCAAATCCTCAGCCACACAGCCATTCGACTGAACACACAGATTCCTGTTCTCCACGTCTGCGGGCTGGGGTTTGGATACTATTCCACAATAGTTCACACTCAGCATCTTTGGTTTCTGGGGTCTTATTTGATGATCCCGTCTCTTCCCATTATTTAATCAGAAGAGTTGGAAAGCATTGCTCCTATGTCTTCATTTCCTATCCCTTTCCAGAGGAGTGTTTATGCTCTGTGTACCTCCTATGCTATGGCACTTACGCTCCAAGTCTCTTTGTACCACATTGTGAGCAGAAGTTTAGACATTTGCATCACTTGTATCCATTTGTGGAAGATGAGGAAGAAAGGATGGTACGGTGTGATGTGATGACGGCCCCTCTTTTTCCTGCCTTCTTCCTTCCCCTCTGTTCTGGTGAAATCCTTCAACACTTACAGGACCCAAACGGAAAGATGTTTGCTAAGGGATTTCCAAGTATCTCTAGGGTAGTTACAAATTCTGCAGTTAATAAATTGACCTTGGATTTGATCAATTCTTGATTTAAAGGAAACTGGGGATGTAGCTTTTATTAGAGCTGAGGGATCACTGGGAGCTTGCTTAGCATACCCAGGGGCCCTGGGTTCAAGTCCTAACAACTCAATCAACCAGCCGATCAAACGATTTAAGGGAAAGAGGGTGTGTGTTTTGTGGTGAGGTACTCTTTGTCTGAATAAAAGGGAAGAAAAGGAGTCAAAGGCATGCATACATTTGTAGAGACAACGGCAACAATGGTGAAGGATACTGACTTGAGAAAGTGTAACGCCCAGTCTAGTAGAGAATTTGCTTTGTTTTTAAGCACAAATGGGTTATAAGGGAATTTCCAAACATAAATGCCTTTCAGACAGGAGAGACAGGCTCTGTCGAATCACACGGTGTTTGTAGAAATCATTTTTAAATTCAGCCAATAAATAGCTCCCTAACATACAGGCAGGAGAGTTGCCCCAGCATTGTAGTCTAAGTTTATTTTTAATAATGAATGAGAATGTAGTACATGCTTTAAGTGATCCTGGTCTTCAGTGCAATTCCTTTTGAAGAATGTGTATCATTCTGGAGAGAGTAATACCAGTGGTCCACTTCACTCCTCTAGCTCATACGTACCTATGGTTTTAAAATCATACTGACTTCGGAAGACAATTGCATTTTCCTCTCTCGTTCTTATTCCTCCTAAAAGGCGTATTTCAAGTCACATCTATTAAGAAGTGAGGCTTGACCTTACATGTGGGAACACTCTCCGAGGGCGGGAGATGAAACGCTAAGTATCCTCCTTCCCCTGCAAGACAGCTGCTTTACTACCCGAACTCTTATAATTGCCCAGGATCACGCATCAGGTTCGCAAAAGCAGCGCATGAAAGTAATTCAAAGTGAAGTTGAAACACACGCCATAGCTACATGTGGCTCCTCTACCAGGGGGCTAAATGTGTCACACACAGCAGGGACTGCCCAGTGAACTCAGCAGTGGACAGCACAGTCATGAAAAGTAAATTCTCTATTTGGCTCATATCTCTCAGCTAGTGCTGTTTAGACAGTATCTTGAAAGCTATTAACAATTACACGAAAGAGCCTACCACTGACTATGAGTTTAAAAGTAAGCCCATGAGTCTTGGGTGAGTTTCAATCCACCCCTCATATGGAAGAAGAAAAGTGCCTGGCCACATTCTGATTCCTCTTCCTGCCATCACCTTTCTCGGGGGTCCCAAGGAGAAGGCAGTTGGCCAGCTCCTTCGTGACCACCCAGCCCATGTGGCCACGTGCACAGCAGGCCTGTGAGCAGACACAGCACCCTCCTCAGCACCTCCAGCTGCAGCTAGGAAGGAAGCCACAGCACCAGCTGCACAGCCCCCTGGCCACACGGCTTGCAGGATTCCATGTGCCACCCCCACACCAGCCTTCCTGTGTCCCCAAGCACCTGGCTGAGAGAGGCATCAGCATTGAGGCAGCCATATAGAGTCGTGAACCACGCCCTGATGGAGCAGCAGGATCCTCTGTCCCTCTAGATCAGAGCCATGGCCTGAAGATTCCCAGTTTGTGATGCTCTCCTGCCCTCGGGCTGCATTGCCAGCAGAGTGCGAAGTCTTTTCTAAATAGGGTGAATGGGTAACAGTAGATCTTTAGAGAAGTCAGGCCTGAGAAGGAAAGTTATAAATAAGGGCTCGAGGACAGTAGGACAGTAGGTGCAAACCAGAACAGCATGAACAGTCAGGGTACAAAGAGC